>CALNVZ010000641.1:10936145-10953065 GCA_940671915.1 Paracentrotus lividus | reverse complement strand
TGACATAAGTTTTCCTTTGATGCAAATTGAATATAACTTTCGGTATAACTGTTTTGATATATAAAATCAATAAGTTTTGATAAGCATATGGTTTCAGATATTATGCTTGTTGTCATACCAAGAATATTGTACTGTACAATGATTATACATGCAACATGAATAATAAACTTTTGAATTGAAAACTATATGCGTCTTCAGTCTTCTTTCGAATTCTTCAAGAGTGTCTTCTGTTTTCTCTCTCCTTTCGAAATGTTTTTAGAGTTATCAATCTTCAATAAGTCTCACTGGTTTGCGGATTGTTCGACCATACCTCGTGGTTTTTGAGTTTGTCGCTTGCTTTTGAGATTGATTATTTTGAGTTTCCGACGTCGAAGTTGGTTGTTGGTTGTCGTTCTCCTCTGGTGGGGTATCTGCGGTGTGGTCTTCGTCGAACCTTACACGTGTCGGGGTTGGGTTTGCTGTTGGGATTTCCCTCAGGTGAGATCGGTTTCGTCTCAGGATTCCTCCGTTGGGTGTTTCGATTTCATACGACCTTGGTTCATCGCAGATTTTGGATACTTTGGCTGGTATCCAAGTGTGATCTTGGGGATGTAGGACTCTGACAGGTTGTCCCACATGGAGAGATGGAAGTTCTGATCCTGCATGCTGGTCATGCGTTTCCTTCATCTTGTCTCTGCGGTTCAAGAGATTATCAGTTGTCATTGATTCTCTTGACAGATGATGACTTGGAAGTGTTGTCCGGATCGGTCTCCCAAATAACAATTCTGCAGGTGATCTCATGTGATTGTCTACTGGTGTTGCTCTGAGATGCAACATGGCTAGTTGACTATCTTGGCCAGTCTGAGAACACTTTGTCAACAGATTCTTGACTGTGCGAACCATCCGTTCTGCTAGTCCGTTGGATCTTGGATAGTGTGGAGAAGATGTGGTGTGTTTGATAGACCACTTCTTACACATGTCCTGGAAAGGTTTTCCGACAAATTGTGGACCGTTGTCAGATACGATCTCTTCTGGTGGACCAAATAGATTGAAGATTCCGCTCATTACGTCCGCTACTGCTGCACTTCTGGTATCCTTCAGCTGGTAGATTATCGGATACTTCGAGTAATAGTCAGTGACGAGTAGATATTCCTGTCTATTGAACATGAACAAGTCTGTTCCTAGTCTGGTCCAGGGTGCTGGTGGTACATCATGGGGAAGCAACGGCTCTTTCTGCTGCTTTGTTTCTGTCTGTACCTCTGCTCTTTTGATTTGACCGATGATCAGCCCAGAGCTCAGAACGTTGTAGTTTCGATTGCTTGCACTTGTGATAAGTGTATCTGCATTGTTTACACTCTTGATGGGTGTGTCTGTATTGTTAGCACTTGTGATAGGTGTAACTATGATGTGTTTTACACTCGTGATGGGTGTATCTGTATCAATCACACTTGTGGTAGGTGTGTCTGTGTTGTTTACACTTGTGGTAGGTGTAATTGTATCACTTGTGGTAAGCGTACTCGTGTCCTCTACATTTGTGATAAGTGTAGGTTCTCTAGAGACAGTTTTGGATGATCCATGGATTGTGATAACCCCTAGTTTGGTACACGATTGTAATCCTAAAATGCAAGATCCCTTTACGTCTGCTACGTAGAATGAGTGGGTAGTCCAGCCTGGACTGTTGTACTTACATTTTAGATCTATGGTACCCCTGCACGGTACTTGTGCCTTTCCGTACACTACGAGCTTTGTAGATGTAGGTTTGATTACTGTCTTGTATTTGTCTCCATACATGTTTTTGATTGTTCTAAGTGTGAGTGTGTTTGCACTTGAACCAGAGTCAACTTTGAGCTTTAACACATGCTGTCCAGCTTTCTGTGGAGCTATTATGTCTATGAAGGCATATGCAACATTACCGTCATTGTTAACTACTGTATGTGGTTCTGCAGTTTTGATTGTATCAAAGAATGCAAATTGATCTCTACTCACTTTGTCCTGGTCTTCTTGAGTGTCCAACTCGTTTACCGGTTTGTGACTCTTCGACTTTGTTCGAGATTTGTTTCGCCTTTGTGCGTGTTTGCAGTTTTCTGACTTTGGTTTGTCTGTTTTCCGCTGATCGGATTTTGTTTTTCTGCAACACTTTGCCCAGTGGCCCTTTTTTCCACATGACCGACATTCGTCGTTGAATGCTGGGCATTGTTTCGGCTTATGACTGCGACCGCAGTTTCCGCAAGTATTACGCATATTTGGTTTGCAACTTCGGAATGCATCAACGCTCTCCTGCGCCTGAGGATTAACTAGCGTGTTCAGACTACGTCTGCTTGCTTCGATTGCCTCGAATTTACGCCCTTCGGTAAAGATGTCTCCTATCTTGAACCCTTTTTGTTTCTCCAAGAGCGACTTTTGGAGTTCTGCAATCAGTGTTGATGCTATTACTAACTCCATGACTCTTTCATCGAGCTCATCGGCCTTGAAATCGCAACTCTTTGCTTTGTCACGGCATCTCGTAACAAACTGGTTGATTGTTTCATCAACTTTCTGCCGGTACCTACTAAGTTCTAGCCTATGTACTCGAAAATTGATATTAACCTTCAACTGTGCTTCTAGAAGCTCCCACAGTTTCTCTGGTTTTTCCTTGTCTGTCTCTGTTAGACCAGACGAATTGACCCTTCGTAATCCTTCATTGCCTATTGCAATCTTGATTTTTATGGCTTTTTTCTTTTCATCTACCACCTCTTGGTCTGCAAATATTAGATTCATCCTTTGCTTGAACATATTAAACTCGTCGGGCAGGTCTGGTGCCTCCCAGTTAAACTCTGGATATTTACCGCTACTAGTACTACTCATCTTGTTATTATCTTCGCGTGTTAATGAAGAATTAGATTTAAATCGATGAGGGTTATTATGTTAGCGTATGTAGATATTAACGTACGAACTGTCCTTACACAGTCACAGGCCTACGGGTGTTGACGATACCTGTGATTCACTCACAAACCTGTGTTTATGTCATTAGGTGTTTCATGCAGTGGTAGTGTTGATCACTCACTCACGCACTCTCAAAACGGATAATTTATGATAAATTATGTTTAGACTACTGTGTTAATGTTCGCACTTTCCAGATTAATTTAACTTATTTTAGTTAGTTTAACTTATTTACTAGTTCAGTGTATGTTCAAGGTTTAAAGATTTATATTTATAACAGACCTAACTGTGTCATTGTTTGCACACAGCTGTTATTGTACATACATTGATTGTATCGTACATTCGTACTCGCAATTCATCACACAACATTCATTCAGCACAGATTTGATATGCACACACAACAACAATACGGTGATCGTATTACTTTGCATTGCACGAAGATCGGAATTCACGGCGACGACACTGCACTGAAAAGTACAGATTTTTGGTCTTTCACAAACTGTCAGTCCCTGATTCCATTCTGATGCTGATCTATGATGTTGCTAACACCGCTAGCCACCATGTTAAAGTATTCGTGGCTTCTTTTACGAGTACGATGAGGCTGGTAGATGAAGAGGTCTTCACAAAGATGTTTACGATAACGACATGTTTATTCTCAACCTGAAGCTAGAATACTATTTACATCTGATATGCGATATAGCTATGGTATCCGCTAGTAGTATAATGACATAGCAAATAGTATATCGCAACAGTTTCAGTACTTTTAGGATGTTGAATGAATGAAAATGAATGTTTAAACATTACAAAATCTAGCTAATTGGGTTCAGGGCCTTTTGCTAGAATCTTATATGACTGTCATGATACGAATTCATATTCCGATACTTAAAAATTTCCACCAACAGGGCCTTCTATATTTATTGATTACCGATATTTCGATTTATACACAAATTTATATGACATTGCTTTACAATCTTATTCTTTGTTCAGAACCTTACTTTAAGAATGATACATTTTTAAACACGAAGTCCACTCCAAATATTGCTGAGGTTTTGGTATGCATGGTATAACATGCATGCCAGCTGTTGTTAGCGTCAGAATCATATTCTTTATGTCTTTATTATGGTGTCTAAATTTAAACGTTAGCATTTTATTTATTAACGTCATAACTTCTGTACAAAAATAATGTAGTGTATCTCATGAGTTGTTTTTAACGCATTTTGCGTTGGGGATAACTTTTTTTTTTTTTTTTCACTTGACTTTACATTTCCTCCTTTCGTGAGCAATCCCTCCGTCATTTCTGCTCAATTTTCTTTGAGATTTCGAAATCTTGTAACTTGTAAAATTCTGTACTTACAGGCCTGTTTTTGTTTGTTTGTTTGTTTTTTTATCTGATGTTCATAACTTATTTTAACTGCTACATCGGATTTGAGAATCTCACTTTTCATAATCCGTATAATATAGGGAATATTCTGGATCATTCTATTCTAGATACGTGTAGATAAAGGGCATCATAAGGGAAAAGGGGAATTGGCATTATATTTAAAGGATTGTCATAACAAGGCGATTCTTCTAGCTGCCATTATTCAGACATTTGCATATGTGTATATGCCTACTCTCTAATGTAGACGAGTGAATTTCCACTCATTCAAGGAGTTCAAAAATGGACAACATGTTTTTGAGTGGAACACTCTGAGTAAGTTGTCATTTGGATAACAAGTTTCTACTCTTTTTTAGATTTAAATTTTACCACTCGAAAATGTGTTGTCCACCGTTTCACTCCCTTCACTCCTTTTTCCACTCTTTCCACTCGTCTTACATTATTTTAGAGAGTATATGTGTTCCGTTTAACAATATTTTAGTAATTTTAGTAACGAGGTAATTGGATTGTTCTAATGGGAGTGGACTAAATAACCCAAACCTCAGTTTACCATAGAACCAGTGAAATGTCTGACTTATTATTATCATCATTATCACTATCATTAACACCGTCATCATCACAATCATTATCATTATGATCATTATGATCATGACGATCTTAATGCATGATAACAATAATCATGATCATCGTCAGATCATGAATAATCATCATCATCACTGTAATCATCATTATTCAGTCATTAAAAGAGGCATATGTTATTCTTTGCATTATTACAAAATCGTATTATACACTATCGATAATATTGCACATCATTATGCATTCCAGTTGTATTATGTATTGAACAGTCATCACGATAAGATATATATATATATATATATTATTATATACTATATTGATTAATCACTTTGTTAATTAAAGTGGGTCCAACTTGATTTAGTACGTGTGTGATGTTTCCATTATAACTTTTTTCTACATGTATTAATGTTGTCTATGTTGACTGGTATCTGAATGCACTAACCGATGGTCAACATTTCACAAGTTTTTTTTACTCTTTAGTGTTACCTCAACATGTTCATGAAAATGTAGGTCAGTTGTGCAAATTAATGTAATGTAAATTTCATGCTTATATTTTAAAATAATATATAATGACATGGACATTTACTTTGTAATAATTGTTTTGTTCAAATATTATTGCAATGAATTATCCATGCATACACTATATTACAATGCTTGATTTTTCTTGATATATATTTTGTTGAAATGAAATAAAATTAAAAGTCAAAGTCAAAAGTCAAAGTTAAATGAAATTTCCAAGTGACTTCTCCACAATTTTATTTATCTTTTTTTTTTCTTCTTGGATATGCCTCATTATATTAATCTGGTTAGAGGAAAATTTCCATTAAGGTCAGTGTTGATACCGTCATTAGTAAGTGAATTAAGACTGGAAAAAATTGTTGTCTGATGCACAAACTGTGGGATGTCTGTAAAACTAAGACCAGGGACTCTCATAATAAACACTCTACGTGGTTCCCAGTCTTCGGTCTTCGTTTTCCAAAGAGGCAATTTGGAGTTTAAAGAATAAAAATAAAACTTAAATTAGATTGAGGAAGTACACTGGTATAATGAGTAGCAATGTTTTGCCAAAATCCACCTCGAGGTTATACTAATCATGTATTATAATTTTTGTGTGTCTTGTACAAGTTTGTGCACCTTGAAAGTGAACATTGTTTTTTCCCTAGACATAATTCAATTTGTTCAGTTCTTTCCGATGACTGTTGATTATCAATAAATTAATGAAAGTTTTGACTGTATATCACAAGTAAAGTATAAAGTGAAAACTATGTCAGAAACCGAGTGGTATTGATAATAATATTAATAATTCTCTGAGACAAAATGTGCCATTTCGGATGAAAGACAGAGAAAGAACAAAAAAGATGAGAATAATTAAATATAACGTGTAAATGTGTGAGGGTGTGTGTGTGTGTGTGTGTGTGTGTGTGTGAGTGGGTGTGTGTGTGGGTGTGTGTGCGTGTGTGTGTGTGGTGTCTGTGAGTGGGTGTTTGTGTGTGTGTGTGTGTGTGTGGTGTGTGTGGGGGGGGGTTTGTGTGGTGGTGTGGTGTGTGTGTGTGTGTGTGTTAGGGAGAGAGAGAGAGAGAGAGGGGGGGGAAATATAAATTATGGGAGGTACATAGGAAGTCATATAAGTATACCCGATCGTTGACAGGCCGATTTGGTTGCCATATGAACTTGCAATTATTTCTGATCAATATTTTGCTTGATTCCCTGATTTGCAAACTGAGAAACCCATATTATGCCCATCAGTCACGCAAGGAACGAGCTTTGGTTCTTAACAGTAGGCCTAAAGAAAATAAATTGCATGAGAGTGGAATAAGCGAAAGTAGATAAAGAAAGTCAAAGATATATATTTAAAAAAAAAAAGGGATGCTGCATGGGCGCAAGAACAGAAAAAAAAAAATGTTAAACACATAGTTCAGAACAACTGAGTATTATAGTCAATAACTTTTTTTTAAACAAAATGGTGCTGATGTAGACCCATCCTATTTTTCTGGAAATTTTCGAAATTTTCTCAAGTGTCCAAAGACCCCATCGCCATAATATGACTCAGAATTCAAAATTAATATAATTATATCAAAAAGAAAAGAAAAAAACATTGAAGCTTCCCACACTTTCCCAAGTGACTTTCAATAAGGGGAATTTAGAGAGGTGATCTTTGGAGATATTTCCCAATGGGCAATTAACCATAAAGATTTTGAAGACAGAAGGAATAACATCCATATACCATAGTTCAGACAGAGAAAAAAGGCAGCACCCCATCCACCTCCCCCCCAAAAAAAATTATATATATAGATATATATTAATATATATAAAGACGTCAATAATATATATATGATCAAGGGCCGACGATTTCTTTCTACGATCGAATACTAGACAATGTCGGGCCAGAAACTCTACCAAAAACGAAAAAAAAAAAAAAAAAAAATTGCGAGGGAGCAGAGTATCTAAGCAAAATATCATTTATGAACTGAAAAAAAAACAACAAAAAATATGGGCAATTAAGGGTCTGTCACGTCACCCTCCGACAAATCAATCTATAAAGTGAATGCGAGAGAGAAGAGTATAGCGATCGAGCGTGAATAATTTTTTTTTTTTTTTCGTTTCGTTTTTTTTTTTGTTTTTGTTTGTTTTTTTTTTAGTTTAGTAGTGGAACTTAGCATTATGGTGCACTTATAACACGGTAAATAAAAACAGGCATTAATTTTGTTTATTACAATTTTTGTGGCAATTATAAAAACTTAATAATCGGGGGGGGGTATTGTTGGCCAGCGTGACGTGAAAAAAAAAAATGATATAGGCCAAGTCCTTATTGCTCGTCCGGTGTGACGGGAAAAAAATTTGGTAGGTACCAAAATCTTACATTCAATTTGCCCCCCCCTCGTCTCAAAGGAAACCTGGATCCGCCACTGGGATCAGGGACGTGTCTCCTCTCACGTCCCTGCTGGGATCTATGACTGTTCAACTATAATCAGTATAGGCCTACTCGGAGAACTTTATTCGCATAAGGCCCCCCCCCCCCCCCTATTCTCGTATATTTTTGTTGCCACATGAATAATTGAAAAATTTTGCATCGAATTTAGCGTGCGGGCGCTTAATATTTTCTAACAAAGTTGAGGCTCGAGAGCGTAGCTACATGTAGGAATACTATTCGCGTTAGTATAAAAGAAGAGAAAGCTAGGTTGAGAAATAAGATCGAGGGGAGAATGAAAAAGAGCAGGGATATATATCGAGAGAGAGAGAGAGGAGAGATCATATAGTGCACGGTCGAGCGTGAACAATGCCCTGAAAGAATACAATACAAAGAAAATATTACTGCACTTTCGCGCGGAAAACCCCACTCTCCAGTGCAATAAGATTCTCATCCAGAAATATCATCCATCTGCGCCACGGCGTTATACCTTTAAAGGTCAGAGAGTTCACCCATATGCAATTAGATTGCTTTCACGCCTCATCGACTTATTATCGGATTATCGGTGTCAAAGTCACGTCAGGGTTATGTGCGCGCGGCTTGAGGTGCAATGGACTTTACCACTATCCGAACGGGTGTGTCATAAAAATTGAGGTCAAGGTCAGTAACCTTATTCACTTTCATCTTGCAATTTTCAACATTATTTTCATTAGGGCTGGGATTGAAACAATTTTTATTTCTGACGAATCAGTTTGGGTTCTGAATTAGTAAATAATTACTGCTAACGTCATTTGTTCGAATTATAATCATGTTGAACATACTACTTCTCATTCAGACATTCACTTCCTTCCTCTGGGAATGCATTCGGCAAGAAGTCCGCGAGAAACCCCGCGAACTGACCGATTATCGATTATCAAGTCCATGATTGCGCGTGACGTCATGATGAACTGTTTTCACTAAAAATAGCACGAAGGTAAGCACATTCAGTTGCAAAATTTGTCCTTTAAATGACATAAATGTGTGATGTGAATGAGTTGATATGATGAATCAGGTATTCAATATTCAAACTGCAACTTGATGGTGATTTCTGTGCATTATTAGCTTTGAAATCGTGCGATGTTTTCTTGCTATGTGTGAGAATGTTTTACGATTCTCGTGTATTGTGCGTTGCTGTCTGATGTCACTTCAGGTAACTGTATGTTGTGCGAGTGCAATGCGGTCCATGACTGATCGAATAGCCCGTTGACCGCATTGACACGCAGACAGAACCATGACACGACATGGCTTCCTAAACTGTAGCCTGTCATGACTGCAGGGCAAACGGCTTATAAATCCTTGAAGATTATGGCCGAGAATCTGATAATAACTTGCAGTCTGAAATAAGCCAGAACTTCCACTCTCACAAACGTTTAGAAAAACTAAATTGGATGATCTGGACTTTTTTATTGTTTTTGTCTGTCTCTCCGAGTCTGTGAAACTAAATTTATGAAAAAAAGGTAGAGTCTAATTTAATAGGTCCAGATTAAGTTTTTATTTGAATTCAACGGCCCGAGATTGTACCGAGTTTTCGATAGAAGCCCCAACCCTATCGTTAAAGTTGTTGCCATGTTGGGGCATTCAAAATTGGTAAATCATGTGGATGACAATAATTTCTCTCTGTTTCTTCTCATCCCTCCCCTTGTGGTTGGAGATTGTCGGGGCTAACCCGCATGTGAATGTACGTGGTGAATTGCACTTGCAGCCTTAGCCCTGGGACGCTGCCACTTCGTGGCAGCGTCCTGAAAGAAACCCTTCAAATTTTTAAAGTGCGATTTGGAATGGTTAAAAATACCACTAAGAATCGGTAAAATATAGCAAAAATATAATTCATGTATTGTCACTTACCTAAAAAGACTAGATGCAAATCAGATATTCCTAAAAAAATGTGTGCACTTGAAGAAATCATGTATTTTCCAGTCCATTTCAGAGTCTCCTCCGATCTCTGTCAAAATACTAGCGTGTAGAGTAGATCTATGTAGCTGCTGCCGATGTCGCGCATGCGTGTTGCAAACTAATCACCGCCGAATGTGACTCATTTAACTACACTGCAACAGCATTCTGATGCCTTTTTTTGCTTTTTTGATCATCATAAAAAATGAGGATAGACATCGGCTAGTATTGTAAGTACATAAACTAATAAATAAGGTTTTTCCATCTTTATTTCATAATTTTGACATTCTTGACTGGAAAATAAGGGAAGGCACCTCATGTTTTGAAGCTAATAACTCGCAGCCCGTACACTTCGTGTACGGGCTGCCGCAGTAATTGCAGCCTCAGCTGCTAGCTGCCAAAAATTAGATTTTGTTTTTCAGTCTAATTACTGTCAATGATTTGACATGGTGCCCCCACTTACACTTATACATGGTCAGTTCATAATTGGTCAATGTCATAATTGTGGTGCCCCATGCTCCTTGGGATTTGATGTCTTTCATATCCTAGATCTATAGATCTACATGTCACTAGTCATGCTAGTGATGAAATTTAACACACTTTAACAGCACTGCCAGATTTTCACGAATTTTGAGCAAAAAAAATCTCATGTCCACGAATCAATAAATTTGCTTAGATCTTCCCGTGTGGTATCTTATTTTTTCTTACACAAAAAGGAATATCTCCCCCTAAAAGTTTTCATCATAATTCCCCTTTGTTTATGTGCATGAAATATAGTTAATTCAACAATATCATTTTTACCATGCAGAAGGTGAGTTGAAGCATATGGTCCGTGATTAAATTTAGAAGCATCAACACTGCACTCAAGGACTGTGCATATCGTAGGAAGCCTGTGCTGTGGAACACAAATAAGGAAGACTACAGCTCCCAGCATCAGCCATGCAGGAGTTCAGGCATTTTTGATCCGCAGAGTTGGAGCTGCTGGAAGCTCGGATCAAAGGCAACCGCTCTCAGCAGCAGCCCATCATGATCACAGATGATTCCAATCATAGCACCAGTACCTGTAGCCGCGGCTCACCAGTGATGACATAGAGGTACAGACATTTCTGAAAAAAGAAACGATTCTATGCTTTGTTGACCTCTTTGTTTGTTTTTTCTGTAATTTCTGTGTCCTTATGACACTTACTATTTTTCATTCTATTTTACAAGATGTGTAACTCGGTCAAGTCTTGGTTTTTGTACCCCTTCTGGTACATGTACTACTTGAGGATCACCATCAATCACACAAATATTCTTTTGTTTTCATGTCAAAAAGAGGTGAAATGTTATGAAAATGTCCTGTACGACACAGCATGGAATTTCCCAAAAATATAATAAATATAATATAAAAAAATAATTCATTAGAGCAATCATATTTTCATTCTAAAAGTTTATTTATGGAGTGTGTTGTTTTCATGATAATTTTCTATGTCATTAATTTTCAAATGTAGAATTGTTTATGTTGCGAATGTTACCTCAAGCTACATGTACGTGCAGCAATTATTTTTACAATGGAGTAGTAGTGCTTATGAATAAATTGTGTATTGAATAAAACTGCACTGATACATGTACTTGTAGAGGCCTAAAAACTTGATCTGAAATATAACCTTGCAATTGAAAGTACAGTTTGCATGGTCCGAAATTAGCAGGTGCCGAAATAGGAATGTTGGAAAGCGTAGATAATTAAACAGGCACCTTTAACAACAAAAAAATCAATATGACATGGGCACAAAGACAAAATTTGTGTCAGGCTCTGCATTACAGATTCTTAGTAAACTTGAAGTATTACTTTTTGCTTATTGTAGAATATTTGCTTTGATTTTTACAGGTCATGCAGTCAGATACACCAGAAAGGAACGGAAGAAGAGGAAAAGGAAAGGACAAGAAAGCGATACTTCAGGTATTATTGTAGTCATATTATCCTGTTTCATCACTGTTTTGGTAATTTTGACCATTTTTTTTTGTACGCCATTTATGTAATAAGGGCCCTGTAACATAGAGCTCCAACCTGTATTGTGAATATAGTTGCCAATCAGGATCTTTGTTTACATGCACTACTTGCATTTATAAAAGCCTGAACAAATGAGAATGGTTGTTTCTAATTTGCAATTAGTTACAACCAATTGCAAATCGATAGTTAGCCAATCAGGATCCTCGTTACATGCACTACTTGCATTTATAAAAGTCTGAACAAATGAGAATGGTTGTTTCTAATTTGCAATTAGTTACAACCAATTGCCAAATCGATTGTTAGCAATCAGGATCCTCGTTACATGCACTACTTGCATTTATAAAAGTCTGAACAAATGAGAATGGTTGTTTCTAATTTGCAATTAATTACAACCAATTGCAAATCGATTTGCAATTAGTTACAAACAATTGCAAATCGATAGTTAGCCATTCAGGATCCTTGTTGCATGCACTTCTTGCAGTTACAAAAGTCTGAACAAATGAGAATGATTGTATCTACTTTCCAATTATTTAAAGTTGTAACTGTGCACAACATAAGTTACCAGACTAGATTTCACCCTGAAAATAATGGCAACTGCATGATTTTCCAAGTTCTTTCATTTCTTTACTGTTTCCTTGACTCCACAACTAGTCCTGCCATTTACAGAGAAGGAAAAAAAATTCCCTCTAGAGTTACTGACATAGCCCTTATCCATACTGTACATGTCCTACAAACAAATTATGTACATGAAATTTCCTTCCTGAACTTCATTTTGACTGTTGCTACAAATGTTGGTAGAAGGTACTTCATTGCACTGTACCAGTACCAGGCGCCAACATTTGCTTTTTGTGTAGATATGGGGATAGGGTTGGATTGTGATAGGGTTTTATTTTCCATTAGTGTTGGGATAAGTGTTGGGTTAGTTTAGGGCTAAAGTTGGTCATTTGGTTAGTATTAGGGATTGACCCTGAAACATATGAAACAACCTAGTCTTACATGTACCTAGAGTGCTGGGGGGAAAAAACTGCTTGTGCTGGAACATGTAAAAAGCACATGCTATTATGATACATGCACTGTGTGAATTAAACCACTTACCGTCTTGTGTGAAAGTTTTAATTACTATTTCACTTTCACTATGTTCAAGGTACATAGGGAAATATTGTATCATTTACATGTACATTGTACTTGTGGTCATGTTCTGTAAATCTGAAATGTACGTCTTCCGTAATGTTTCTATGAGGGAATAATGACTGATGACGTGTCGGTGGACGGGGGGCAGGGCATATATGTTATTGTGCATATTCTGTAAGACTGAGTAAATATGCCATGTTGAGGTCAAACAACATAAAACCATCCCATGTTTATGTGTTTGTAGAGATTACATTGTTTCTAAACTCTCTTTTATTTTGTTTTACCCTAATTCTAGGTCCAAAGAAGATTAGTGAATATTTTAAGGTGAGTTATCCAAGACTAATGATGTTGCCTTCTTTTATTGATTTTTTCTCTATAATTTGAGGTAGAAGGTCGTATTGTGTAAGATAAAGCGATATGAATAGTGAGGACCACTCAAGAGAATGTGATTTAGTATCAAGATGGGGTCAAAACAGTCGGTTTTGTTCGTAATGCCGAGAGAGGAGAATGTTAAACCAATTCATACCTCCACAACTTGTGGGTGAATTATTCCAACTGTGGGGGCAGGATGATTCGGATGAATTTTTTTTCATTTGTGAATTGTGACAAGAAGGCATTTCACCGTTTTACAGAAGGAATGGGACAGTTTTGGTATTTTATTAAGATTTTTACAAGCAACCCTATGTCAGTATGATTGATTTCTTGTCTCTTTCAGGCTGCAACATCATTAAGTCCTGGAAGAACTGGTCTTGGAATAGGTATCTTGCCCAAATCACCGCCACCCAGTTCATACCCAAGCGTAAGTATTGTACGCGTAACAAAGTGTCTGTTGACCAGCTGGGAAGTTATTTATTAGCACTTTATGTAGAAAAGCTTTTATGGTGATATCTCACTATGCGGAAACTACATTTAGACTGATTTGGAACTATTTTGAGACGGTCTTGAAACAATTTTGAGACTGTTTTGAAACTTGCCGCAGAGACGTCCCCCGAGTCCCCGTGACGTTTCGTGTGTTTCAGGAATCTCAAAATAGTACCAAATCCGTTTCTGCGAGAGAAAAAAAAATATTGTCTTGAAGACGTCTCTGATATTTTTTTTCGTCCCCGGGACAATACTTCTTCTTTTTTTCTTTTTTTTGTCCACAGAGACATTTCCGAAAGTAGTTTGCCATCGCAGAAACAGATTTGGGACTATTATGAGATTCCCAAAACTCTTGAAACGCTGTGGGGCCTCAGGAGGAGAAATCAAGGAGATATATCTGCAACAAGTTTCAAAACAGTCTCAAAACTGTTTCAAAGCGGTCTCAAAGTAGTCCCAAATCCATCTCAAAATAGTTTTGGGGAAGTGAGATAACACCATTAGTTAGTGGTTCCAATTGACCACCAGCATTTCTGTTGCAATCTGCTGGCAAGTAAGTAGTCTCACAAAATAATCATTGTCTTCATTGTTAAATTTATGGCACCGTAAATTGGAATTGAGTACATGTAATTCAAACTGTGCAAATCGTTTCATACTCTGGTTGTTTTTAAGATTCATCTGTTTGTCTAGATCTTTGATATCTAATGATTATTGTAATCGTTGACGCCCAACTGGCTCTTATCAGTAGCTCCATTAACATTGTACTTCATTACATTGTCTTCTACAGCAGCTGATATCATCACCATGTGGTAACAGCAATGACTACATCTCTCATTCTTCACAATCACCAAAGCCATCCAGACCAAGGTTCTCAGATAGTAGCTCCATATCAACTCAGGTATGTGCAAGGGCAACTTTTCTTCTTTTCTTTTTTTTCTTTTTCTTTTTTTGTTGACATTCTGGTTTGCAATATTGTAAGTTTATATTATGAGTGCCCTGAAAATCCTTGTAGCAAAAAAAAAAAGAAAAAATACATCCTCACAGCACATGAAGCCTTCTGTGAAAGCTTCCAACATAGGAAAGCTCGGGGGGGGGGGGGGATATGATTTTAGAAAACCAACATCAATTTTGCTTACATTTATTAAAGACGATGGTGTTTAATATTCCAGGACCATGAAAAAATCAAGTTAGGTATCATCGGAATTCTGAAGTCTAAACTTTTTCTTGAAAGTGATTTTGTTCACTTGCAAACAGATACATTGTAAGTATATTAAAGTAGGGTACCTTTTTGTTGAAACGCTATGAATGTTAAGAATTAATGATTGATAACAATTATAATTTTTGTTGTTTACAGACTGATATGAGTTTACAGGATTTAGATCTGAAAGAGAGGCAACATCAATCTCATATGAGGGTAAAGGAGGAGACGATAGAAACACTTAATAGTGTAAGTAACAACTTTGGTAATGGCACTTCCTGTTAGCTTCGGAGGGACAGACCTTAGCATCTATAAAATGATTCCCAATTAAGTTCTTAGTTCCTCCAGTAAATGAAATTTACATGTAGTGATGCGTTTACACTATATTTTGGCAGTCTTGCAGCGAAACATATGGCCTCATGCTATGAACAGGGTAAGCACAACAAAATGTAAAGACACTCCTTCGGAAAAAGACAGACCCAGGAAGGGAATTATGTCTTGCATCCATGGTAGGCCATGGGCTTATCACAGTTCACTTTGTTTCGGGCATACGTGCTGCTGTGACCACCAAGAATATATTATAAACGTAGCATAACATGTGTTATGTAACTGAGTAGATTTTAAAGTTTCAGGATTTTAGTTCCTATTTTCATTCAGACTCGCCTTATTCATGAACAACATTATCTACACATGGTATTTTTAGTTTGTGCATGTTTTTGGACCTCACATTAATTCAAGTGCAAATTCACTGTTTTGTAATTAACCCCCTCTTGCAGACAACTCATGATTTACAACGGCGGTTAGACAATGCTCAGAAACTTCTAGAAAGGTCAAAGAACAATCCAAGAGAAGTACGAGAAGGTCAACAGCTGCTAATAGAAAAGTAGACCTGTCACCTGCCTGTAATCCAATATATTGTAACTTGTACATTACTCCGTAATGTATTTATATTATATTGGATGGCTCAGAATTGGATGCCAGAAATATGTCCAGTATTGCACGAATCAAAGATCAGTGCAATATTGGCCCTAACGAGTGGAATATTCTGGTATCCCATGAAGTGAAAGCCATCCAATATAATTGTTATCTATGATCAATTTTCAGAAGGCATAAACCTTGGAAAGCAGCAATTACATTAGACAGTGGAATCCGGCACTATATTGCACAGCTAGAATGCTTTCTTACAGATTAATTAATTTATTAAATTTTCTCTTTTTATTTTTTAATTGCAAACTCTCCTGTGAATGAAAGTTCACCAAATTGTGATCAGTAAGAAAATGATGTTCTTCCCCCTCATAAAACATACAATGTAGCCTTGAAGCAAAAGATGAAGACTTCTTTTGCTCAGCTTGAAATACCTATGGTCATAACCATGTGTAGTTAGTTCAAAGTTGAAAATGCATGTAAAACAATGTTTCATATGCATGTAGCGACATATAGACCTTCCTTGATTTTTACCCATTTCAGATCCATGTTATAAATTTTAAAAGGACACACTAAAAGCTTTTACATGTATGTTTGGCTATGACACTCTGTAGGTGATGTAGATCTACCCCATTTAATCAACTGACCACTAGTTAAATTGTTTAGGAAAGTGCACAAATGGCTACCTGTTGTTTGATAAAGACATGTTTAGGAGCATGTAGTAATTGTATGAACTTATTTCTTTATTTTCTTTCCCTCTAGGCCAAAACGGAAAATAAAGAAGCTCGAACGAAAAGCATGGAGACCGGCTGAAACTAGGACAGTTTACCACCCAGCGACAAGGGGCTAAATTTGTCGAAACCTGGAATGACGGCTATGCATTCACGGATCTTGTCAAGTAATCAATTTTTTAAATTTTTTTTTGTGTATTATTGAATTTGTACATTTTCGGCTGTCAGATTGAATGAGACTTATTGGGAATTGTACATCTGTTAAAAATGTAGAATATTTGATTCCTTATGTAGAGGCTTTGTGGTAATGTTGACCAAACTTTTGTGAAGGTTAGGGTTGGGTTTTACTTGTAAATCACTGCCTTTGGATGCCTGTGTGGTGTAGGAGCAATCTCTCTC
>CALNVZ010000641.1:10909006-10934130 GCA_940671915.1 Paracentrotus lividus | reverse complement strand
TTTAGGGATCATAAGGTTCTAAACGATCGTTACTTACTATTACGACTGCTAGGCAAGGGAGGCTTTAGTGAAGTTTACAAGGTAAGTGTTGGGAATCTATTTAATTTATGAGAGAAATTTGTTTATTCTATAGCTTATCTTACATGTGGAAGGGGCTTCATTAAACAAAATGGTCGCCCTCAACATTTTTCGTGGTGAATCTAAAACATGAAAGGGTTGCGCCTTCTTGTTCATGTCACAAAAATTTTGGGGCCAAAAAATGGGGTTAATATTCTGAGCTCCCCATCAACTAGCTCAGTAAAATAATAGGATTTTACCAAGCATTCTTATCTCCAACTTCAACATTTGATCAATACCCTTTTGGGCGATTCCAGATTTTGTTGTACTATTTTTCATATCCATTATACAGGATGTGTAATTCGGTCAAGTTAGGTCTTAGTTCTTGTACCCCTTCTGGTACTACTTGACGATTCCTATCAGTCACAAAAATATTCTTTTATTTTCATGTTGAAAAGCTGTCGAAAACAACCTGAAATTGCCCTTTAGTTGCAATTTTTTCATTTGATTTTATGTTTTCACCAGGGTTATGAATCTGAAGGAACATCGAGATGTGGCTTGCAAGATTCATCAATTAAGCAAAGAATGGAAAGAAGATAAAAGGCCAATTATATCAAGTGAGTATAACTTGAAACATTCGTTCTGATTGGTTCACTGTGAGAATTATAATGCAAGGAGTATTCAACAAGGTCCTGATAGGTTAACAATGATTAGAGATTATTCTTACTTTTATGTCAAAGGGCATAGGGCTCCGTAACCAAGGTTTGCAATCCAGACCAAAGCATAATAGCATTGACAAACTTCAACTCGTGCAAGCACAGTCTTTGTTTTGAATACCGACCTTTGAATCCAAGAGAGAATTTTACCCTGAAACTTCAGGCGATTATTTTACTTTTTTAAACAAACATTGATCTTGACTTTATTATGACAAGATGAAGTGATCAGAGTATTTAGTGTATGGGATTAGAAGTCAAATTCAAGATTATAAGTTTTTAAGTGGATTGCATGATTACTTTGTGCTTACATGAGTAAGAAAAAAAAAGAGAGAGATCATCTGCTATTGAAGCCCTTTGAAATAAATTACGTAAATATTACAGTCTAAGTTGGGTTTCTTGAGAATTTATTAGTCAAACTTCTCAAAAAATTTTACTTCAATATCATGTAAGGTTATTTGTTAATCATGAAAACATGACCAAAATAATGATTTTCCCAACTATTCCGAAATGGTACGTTTGTGAAATATTGGCTTACACATACCTTAACATGTTGTGTTGGGAAGCTCTGATGAGACAACAGATTGAAGGGCAAGCCATTGGTTAACGATTTCTTGAATGCACTGGTCTAGTTATTTCAGTTACATTAATAAATTTTGAATTCTTGTTATTTTTGCAGACATGCTCTAAGGGAATATGAGATCCATAAGAGCTTGGATCATGCACGGTTGTCAAGCTATACGATGTCTTTGAGATTGATGCCAACTCGTAAGTACATACAAAACACCGGTAAATTGGCAATTGGTCTAACCAGCCAGGTTGATTAAATACCCATTTCGTCCTCATCCCACATGGTCTATTTCCATTTTGGTCTATGTTCCACGTAATCAATTCCAGTAACAAACTGGTAATTCTCATTTGGGTATGGACAAAATGCAATTAGAACATTTGGGCTATTAGACATTAGGCAATTAGATTAAGTGGTCATTAGACCAAGTGAGAATTGGACCAAGTATGTATTAGACCTAGGAAAACTTAGACCAATTGTTAGTTGACCAAACGGGATTAGCCCATTTTAGACAAAATGGAGATTGGACCTGCTGTTGGACCACGTGGATTTAGACCTTGGAAACTGGGTTGTGATTCATCAAGCTGTTTATAATCACGGCATTTACTTATGAATAACTGGACGGTCATTTTCCATTTCTGATAAACTGTTATTCCGTTTTGTAATAGAAAATGTCACAGCAAAGACATGAATTAGGTGTCGCCAAGGTAAATTCAATGAATTTCACATGAAGAGTAAGAACTAAAACAGATTTTCCATTTTATTACCGGTAAATGGAAAATCATTGTCTAGACTTGGAATACATTCTGCCAAATTTCTCTAGAAGTTTGACTGTACTTCCCATAATCTCAATTAAATTGCTGATAAAAATATCCTTCACATTTAGATCTTTTTAAGAATAATAATAATAATAAAGGTCAATTTATAACTGCATATTACAGTTTTTGCTATAAATGCGATTAGAAATGATTGGAGCATCCCATTTCTCTCTTTCAAGTTATTTGTAAAGTTTTATTGTAACTTTCGAACAGCTTGATGAATCATGATATCTTCTGGTGATTGAGATCAGCAAAATTGATAACCTTTCATCATTTAAATATTTTTTTGGTGTTTTTCTGTTTGTTTTGTTGTTTTTTTAATTGAAATTCACAAATGAAATATTGGTTTTTGTACGTGTAGTTGCATGTTCTGTGCTAAGATCATAGGATTCTTTCCAAACACTTAATTACGTTGACCAATATTTCTTCTTATAGATTCTGCACTGTTCTAGAATTCTGTCCCGGTAATGACCTGGACTTTCAGCTGAAGCAGCACAAACTAATGGTTGAGAGGGAGGCTCGTTGTATCATCATGCAAGTGGTTAGCGCCCTCAAGTATCTCAACGAGAGAAAGCCGCCCATCATTCACTACGATCTCAAACCAGGTACTCGTTGTATACCTATCGCTATATTAATTTTGCTATTTTTTTCGCGCTGAGCAACCTCAAAGCATGTTCATAGGGTCTTGAATTCGCGCCGAATGTTCATAAGCACGCAGTTGAACTCACCCAATACATGCATGAGAAAGCATACCCGTATATTAAAATACGCGCCTGCCAATCTACGATCAGAATCCGCAAAAATTAATATACTGCGAATATTTCCACGAGTACAGTATTGATTTTAATAGGGTATTAGGGATGTTCATAATCTTTGTTTAATCCTGATGAGAATGATGGCAAAGAGGAGAAAACGGATATCGGTATTGGTGAAAATGAATTTGATGATGAATGTAGCTTGCTGGTCATTGCTTTTGACATCTAGAGTTGTCTGCCAGCAGTCTCATGTGGAGTCCCACGCATGGGTGACAGGTTCATGCTGTCATATTCAAGACATGTAGACATTTAAAATGAAATCTGACGCTAGATTAATTGGCATTGCTGGAAGTAAGGTACATGTTTCTGTACAGATGATGATGACGACTATGATGATGATGATGAAGATGATGGTGATGATGGTGGTGGTGATGATGACGACGACTACGATAAAGACGATGATGATATTGATGAAGATGATGGTGATAATGATGATGATGTTGATGACGACGACAACGATGAGGATGTTGATGAAGACGATTATGATAACAATCCATTTCTATATTTCCCCCTCTAGGTAACATTCTACATGCAGGGCCATCAACCTGGCTGACACTGAACCATCCAAGGTTAAGATGATGATGATGATGATGATGATGACGATGATGACGATGATGACGATGACGATGAGGATGATGGTGATGACGATGATGATGATGATGATGATGATGATGATGAAGATTAGGATGATGATGAGAATGATGATGATGATATTGATGCAGATGGAGATGATGGTGATAATGATAAGGATGATGATGATGATGTTGTTGTTGATGACGACGATGATGATGATGATGATGATGATGAAGAAGATAATGATGAATCCATTTCTGTGTTTTCCCCTTTCTGGCAACATTCTTCTATGCCATGGTTCAACATCCGGGGCCATCAAATTGACCGAGTTTGGACTGTCCAAGATGAAGATGATGATGTTGATGATGATGATGATGATGATGTTGATCATGATGATGATGATCATGATGATTATGATGATGATGATGATGATGATGAAGAAGAAGATTATAATAGTAATGATTATCATTTCAATATTTCCCCCTATAGGTAACATTCTGCTATGCCATGGTTCAACGTGCGGGGCCATCAAATTGACCGACTTTGGACTATCTAAAGTGATGGATGATGAACATTTCAACTCCCAGGAAGGGGGCATGGATCTCACCTCACAAGGGGCAGGAACTTATTGGTAGGTCTCACATGATTGTCCTAATGTAATAGTAGTATAGTAGATGTACCTTAATACATGCAGTATATTAGTCCATGCACCTCTAAATATGTGCGATTTGACGCGATATGCCTGCTCTATGTGTTGAACAGACGAGAAAATACCTAGCCAATCGAAAGATATCACAAAAGCTTGGAGGGAAAAAAAATTATTTGTTGCTTGTATATTTGTGAATTCATGAAACCATCAAATTTTTGAAATTATCAAATTATTGAGACAGAAAATAAAAATTTGCATTCGTTTACTGTATGTGCGTGGGCTAATGTACTGTTCAGTTTTGGAACTGAACAGTACATTGATGTGGTCACGTAATCGACTCAGCTTGCTCATTTGCCAAATATTTTTGTTATATACTTTTCTCTCTAAATGTTCTTTGGAATATATAACATTCAATAAAGGTGAGAAACTTTGAATAAAAATAATGAATTATTTGACTTTTTAGCAGTTGAAAACAAAAGTACCTCCATCATAGTAGTGGTGATGGTGGTATATTACACTCTTATCTACTATCTAGATTTCACAGCACTTGCTCTATTATTACTGGTTATTTTGGACTAAAGGTGTACTCCATGTGAAATTTACATTTGCTGAAATAAAAATTTGAATCTTTCCATTTTTGTTGCGAAACTTTATGAAAAATGTGAATATTTTCTTCAAATGCTTGTGTTTTTTCTCATGCAATTCCCTGAATTGTTTTCGTCCAGTTCTCATTATTTTCCTTTGATTTTGTTCCCTCTTGCGATATCCCTTCTCCTCCATTATACATTTAATTAATCCTCTTATTGTCTGTTGTTTACGTACAAGGATCAGGCTTCTGATACAGAAAACCTTTTACTTTACTTTTTAGTACATGTACATGCCATATACTGTATAAGTGGGGTTTTTTTGGCGTACAGATATTTTCGCGGTTGGCGGGGGTCCCGACATTTTCGCGTGATGTTAAATTCACTGTCGGCAAAATCTGGAATTAAAAGTAACTAGAACTATAAGTAATTCATCTTTTCCTATCTAAAAAACGAGACATTGTTTTAACACATAATGTGCGATAAATAGTGCAATGACTGTATTCATTTGACCTGTACCTATACATACCAGTTCAAAGACAAAGACAACTCTTTTCCACAAGCGCATGGAGTTCAAAACATTTTCTAGCATGGATAAATTCGCGGTACTGTTCAAAACCTTTTCGCCGGATGTTAAATTCGCAGTCGCATCCCGATTCGCGAAAATCGGGGAAAATAAAACCCCGCGAAATATACCACTTATACAGTAATTTCCTGTCTTCCCTTGTCATACAGGTATCTGCCTCCAGAGTGTTTTGTTGTTGGCAAGGAACCACCAAAGATCTCTTCTAAGGTTGATGTCTGGTCCACAGGGATCATCTTCTATCAGTGTCTTTATGGAAAAAAGGTAATAAGCCCGAAATGATAATATTTTCTTACCTTTGTCTTACCTTTTGTCAGTGGGCTGATAAGACCTTGTATCACAAACTTTGGTAATTCACCATTTTTGGATAATTTCCCAGTTCAGTCAGATGATGTTATGTCCAATTTTGAGATAGAGGGTTTTACCAACACTTTCATGTATCAATATCTAATTCAATCTCATTTATTTACCCAAATCTACAAAGTGAAATAGTTGCATTTATGAAGTATATATATATATATATATATATTTATAAACAACACAGAAGTGAAGATTAACATCATGCTTATTTCCAACGAAGATTTTATTTTATTTTGATTCTCAAATTTTCGGAAAAAACCTTTTCCTTTTTCAAGAGAGACAAGATTGAACAATAACAAAGTAAAAAAAAAAATCTCAATCTTGTTCAATCTTGTTCAATCTTCTCAAAAATGTTCAATCTTGTCTCTCTTGAAAAAGGAAAAGGTTTTTTCCGAAAATTTGAGAATCAAAATAAAATAAAATCTTTGTTGGAAATAAGCATGATGTTAATCTTCACTTCTGTGTTGTGTATAAATATTACATTCTTCCAACACGTGGAACTTTCATTCAATATTATATAAATAGTGCATGCTCTACCATGCAACATACTAGATTATGTGCACGACAAATACTAAATTATCCCGAGGGCACATTTATTTCACCAAGGCCGTAGGCCGAGGTGAAACAGATGTGCCCGAGGGATAATTTAGTATTTGGAGTTCACATAGTCAGTAATGTTGCATTAATAGTTGCATGCACTATTTATTATAGTAAATAGACCCCTAGATATTTGACCTTGCCTAATCTGGTTTTATCTTTGCCAATTTTTGCCAAACTGTTGGTGCTAATTAAGCTATTGTGACGTATATTGTTGCTCCGCGTATCTATTGTTGTGCGCACCATTTTACTGTTATCACACGCTAGCGCAACAAAGCAATCGATTTCGCCATTCATTTTAACACAGGATAAAACCGTTCAATATAACAAAAAAAAACGTTCAATATAACAAAAAGCGTTCAATATAACAAAAACGTGAACGACACGTGACACCCTTTCAACCAATCACAGCTCGTAAAATACTACCACTATTTACTATATATATATATATATATATATATATATATATATATATATGGAGTGATGAAATAACCTGGATATTTGAGAATGGATTGTTATATTTTTTCCTTCTCTCTCTCTCT
Organism: Paracentrotus lividus; assembly: GCA_940671915.1. NCBI lineage: Eukaryota > Metazoa > Echinodermata > Echinoidea > Camarodonta > Echinidae > Paracentrotus > Paracentrotus lividus. Next base: position 10,927,271 of record CALNVZ010000641.1, on the reverse strand, counting down.
CTCTCTTTCTTCCTGGAACCAATTAGTTACAACATATCTGATGCCTCTCTCTTATAGACTATGGGATGGTTCCCGATAATGTCGCTAGTTTTCCATTTCCGCAGGGTTGAAAAATCCACAACGCTCCTGTCATATGAAAATCCGTTTTAAAACAGGGCAACATCAATGCGATATGTCGCATATATTCTAATTTGCAATACAGCTAGAAAAAAAAATAAAAGATACCACCGCTCACTCCAATCTGACTCGGCTGAATCAACTAGAAAAGGCCGGCATTAACTGTGTGTTTACGTATATTAAAAGCAAATGCACGGCATGTACCTGTCATATTGATCTATCGGGCTCGTTCAAAACAATTCACATTTCTTACCCCTAGCGATAGTTGCGTATGTAAACAAACGAGATCCAAACCTCGACGTCTTTGATTCCATAAAAAAATGAAAGTGATTTTTGAGACAGGTTATTGGGGCGCAAAATTAGTTATACTTCTAGTACTATATAGAAAACATCATAATCATGGATTCTTTACCTAAACTTTTCAAATATGTCCAACATCAAGGAAATATCCAGTATAACTAGTAACCAAATCATCAATGATTTGAGGAAACACAACCTAAGTTCGAATCACTATTGTTAAATGAAAGAGTAATGAATCGGAACACAACTGAATCATTTTTGTTGCAAGAAACAGGTGCGGGCTTGGGTCTGGCATTTTTCACGAAATTACTACTCCCTCAATTTATTTCTCCCTTATTATAAAGAAAAAAAGGGAAATGTAATCATGTATTCATTCAGAACTACAAATTTTACAAATGGTCTCCTTAATTTCCACTCGTTTGAAACGCGCACCACGCGCTGCTGCTCTTTAATGGCAACTGGAAAAAGTGGCATAAGTCATTTTTAATTAGTATCTAACTCTATGTGTCCCTCATGTAGGCTAAAATTTCATTTTGCACTCATTCTTGCTTGTGGCAGACAAGTTAGGCAGTCGTATCATGGTTTTGATGAGTAACGTACAAAACTTGATTCCTTTTGCTATTTGATGATTAAGAAAAATATTGCAGTTTTCTCCAAAACAATTAACTACAACACAAAACATATTCAAATAGATTTGATTTTCTATTATCTACAAGATATGGAAAATATGCAACTGAATGCTCATCATGTACCACCTGTACCACCTCTTCCCCTTCCAATGGGGAGAGAGAGAGAGACATAGGGGGTGGGGAGAGAAATATAAAAGCAATAATCATGTACACTTGAAGGCTTAAATTTGACAATGACAACAGAGTTCGGAAGATTAATAATGTGTTGATACAGCTCTGCTGTCATTGTCATTTTGACCCTTCGTGTGTACATGATTATCGTTTTTATAGGCACATTAACCGGAATCCCGATCAATCGGTGCCTTCGAAATGGAACATTTTCAGACGCCAAACTGAACGAGGTTGAGAATGCCTCGTGGCATTGCACGCACTTATTGATAGGTGGCGAAATGTGTAATACACGCAACAAATGGGGACATTGCCAAGTTGATCGATTTTCGTAATGTTTATTATTCTTAAATTCTATTTTGAATGCTGGTGCAAAATCTAAGATATGCGACATTATAGAATTTGCTTTATATATTATTTTATACATTATCATATCCCTAAAGTGTTGTGGGATGGCTAAACCTGGGAGAAGTCACAATTTGAGCAACCATCCTATAGTCAATTAGAGCAGAACATCATTCTTGTGAAGTTATTGTTGACAAAAAATGGTATGATACAATTATATTGATGTCCTTGTATGTGTAGGAAATTGCAAAGTCTAATGATGTCTTCTGTTTGTTTCCTTCTCTCGCTGTAGCCATTTGGTCACAACCTATCACAAGCCTCTATCTTGGAGCAAAACACTATCCTACGAGCCACCCAAGTCCAGTTCAGCCCCAAACCAACAGTCAGCCAGGAGGCAAAGGTTAGTTACCGTATGATCTTGAACATACCATGGCATATGCACTGGCAACAATTTTTCTACTGTAAATTCCATACACAAATCAAATTATTAATTTTTACCCTGGGAAGTGTTTTCACCAAATCGTTTAAGTTAAGAATGGCTTTACAAACAACTGGAACATGTTCTCAGGTACTATACTAATCGCATGCATAATCATTTTGCACAAGATCTAATCACCAGTAGTTCGTAAAATCATTCCTAACTTACGAACGACTTGGTGAAACACAGTTAAATTAAACTTTACCTAAACTTAACCGTAACATAAAGCATTTATGAGACGCGTCACTTTTGTGTTATTTTATAAATTTGCAAGAATTCAAAAGTTCTTCAACTTTCTGATACCTCTTTTTCTCCATAATTTCAGGACTTCATTCGCCGCTGCCTGATGTACCGCAAGGAGGACCGTGCTGACGTCCTAGCCCTAGCCAAGGACCCCTACTTAATGCCTTCCAACAAGAAGAGTTCTGCAGCCGCTGCTGCTCATGCCTCAGCTGCCGTCAGTAGCCCCCAGAGCAGCATGGGCATCAGCAATTCAGAGAACTCCACTTAATCTTGGAGAACTTTATTTGATCTGGAAGAACTGCACATGGTTTGGAAGAACTTCACTTACAGCCAGGCTCACACCTTTGTGTTGGTAGCCTGCGTTCAGCTTCAGATTTCCCCGAATGTAGTCAAAGGCAATACAATGCGATATAACGAGCTAATTGACGGTCAATATGCAGACTAATGCGAATGCCTTACGTTATAGCTTATTTGATTTTTTTGTTTTTAACATCTGCAATTAAATGCAACAAAAGTCAACACAAATTAACCTATGAATCACTAAGCAAACGGCTAGCAAGCAATGAGCAAGTGGCGAACATGGTACACATGCAACGTGGCAAGCAAACTTCATATTGAATCATACCGGTACGAGCAAAAGCGAGCAAGAACGAGGTAAAAGGCAAGCAAACATAGGTAGTCATTTTTTAAAAACATACAAGCTACATCAAACTTTATACACAACAGTATAAGTGCTGCCAAATACTTCGCTGTGTAGTGCTGCTTTTGGCTGCGTAAGACTGCTTTTGGCTTAGGCAGCTAAATACTGCTAAAACTGCAAAGGTGTGAGCTGGGCTTCATAAACCGACAGTCAATTGTCTAGTCATTCGATTTTTGTTGTTTGAACAGCACTTCAGTCCTTGAATAGAAATGCTGCATAGCAGTAGCAAGAAGACCGTGTTGAAATCACGGAAAGATGTAAGTAATGTGCTCAACGATACGATTCTTTGAATTCAACGTTAGGTGCCTCTTTTGTGCTGAATACTTGAGAAGCAAGTGAAACCTAGTTCAGTCAGCGTCTTTGAAAAAGACTGAAGGCTGTACCAAGGTAGCCCTATGTGGCCGTTTGGTCATTGTTGAGTAGCATTGCATCACTTGAAGTAACAGTATTAAGAGATGACCTTCGTATTGTTCAAAACTTTGTTGTTTGACGACAGCTTTGGATATTAAAGTGGGTGTAACTTAGATTAGTCATTGTCTTTGAAAAAGACCAATGGTTGTTATTAAGTAAAACCTATGTGAATGTTCCATCATGATTGACTATCATGCTATAATGTTAGTCTTTAGATAGTAAGGTATTTAGGTAGATACATAAGTATTACGAGACAACTTTAATATTATTCCTAGCTTTTTGTTAGGAGGAGAGTTTTGAACTGTCCACATTGGTAATGATGATGCTAATGTATAGAGGGCCTGTCGCTTTAAAAATGAAACTGTAATGAGCTATTGTATCTTTTTATTTTTCTTGTGACTTTTTCCGCAATTGAGATCCCTTTAGAATTCTTTATTTTATTTTTGTACCGAACATGATGTTTATGAGGTAACTGTGGGGAGCCTTTATTTTTCAAAAAGCTGTATGCCAAGATCTTTTGCTGGAGAATTTTTCAATTCTTAGTTCATACACTTAATCATTGGCAAGTTGATAATATCGCGATTTTCGTGTTCTTTTCATTATTATAAGTAGCCTTATATTGAAGTGGAATTTTTTGCGAGGATAAACTCGCAAAAAACATATATGGCAAACAGTCTGGAAAATCTTTAAGACTTGAGATGTACGTTATCCTTGTATGAGATCCAAGAACTAGAGATTTCAGTAGTCAAGGGATCAATTGGTTTTGGGAGAATTTAAGTGGAAATTATGTTTGATAAGTCTATGCAAGTTGATGGAAGGCAATAGAAAGTTTTGTGTCATTAGTGCTGCGTAAATTTAATTTCTCTTTTTCGATAATTTTTTTCTTTTCTTTTTGTTGTTTGCTTTTATTTCGTCTACAATAAATATCATGTTGACATAATTTAACATGTACATAGAGAATACTATGAACATGTATTTTGCTTCTCATGTTACTAGATGCAAAGGATCACATATGAAATCTAATCATGTTATGTGACTGGGCTTGTCATGACAAGGTTTTAACCCATTTGGGCCTGAGCCCGGATATATTCGGGCTGAGGTCTATGGGAAATGTGTGTTGTAGCCAAATCAGCTCGTCTCCAACAGGTTAATTCAACTAACTTTGGGGGGAAAGTCCCGAGGGAATTTGATTTCACTATTTTTATTGTTGGTACTGTTTTGATTTCTTCAATCTCCCAAATCTCTTGCCAAGTAAAAAGCATTTCTATCAGGGTCTCCTTACCTAAATGGATTCACATGTCAGAGTTACATATACATGTATTAAGTTAGCTCAATATATTGTAAAACATATAGCATCAACTCTTTTCAAACCCTACAGTAGGGATATATATATGCCAATTATAAACCATTTGGAAATATTTTATAGTTACAGACTATAAAATTGCTCCAAAAAAAATTGATGTCTATGCTTTAGAGAAGGGGATAAACCAGCTTTCTGTATAAGGAACTGTTTAGGTTCAAGATTAACCAGTGGATGTAATGTACAGGGGATAAGTCTTAACCCGTTGTATACTAAGCCCGCATATATGCGGGCTGGAGAAATATAGAACATCCCTCTTGTCGACCATTTTATTTCACTCATGATTACGTAAACATATAAAAACCTTATATAATTCAAATCATCTGACATTGATCTATTTAAAGCTGTCTTTGTTTCCCCTTTAAATGAAAAGAATTTCGTGCAAGCATGCTTGACGACCACGATTCATTCGGCTTTGTAAAAAGTTCTCGGTATACAACGAGTTAAAAATAATTTCATATATTGGCCCTAGTGACCGATAATGTATAACACATGCACTATATATTCTTTCCTAAACTTTCAAGATTTCATTTCAATTCAGTTTATGAATTGATGATGATAAGAACAGTTTCCTTCTTTTAAATGTGCAGAATATCATGCTTGCACTATTGTATGTTGCGACCACTATGTGTAAAATAAGTTTATAAATGTGTCCGGAGAGCCCCAAATTGGACACTTGATCTCATTAAATCATATTTGCTTAGAGTTTCCATGCCTTGGCCACACAATTAGCTACAATTAAAACAAAATCTAGATACAAAGGCCATATGTGCATGTTATATTCTTCAGTTTTTGTGATTTGTTTGTGTTCTGCCAAATCATCTAGATAAAAAAGGGTTGTGATTCACAAATGTACTTGTAATCACAATTAATGCCCTTTTTGCTTTCAAAAGGCCCTATGTGTCATATAACAAGATTGTGTTACAAGGTTTGGTCCAAAGCGCCTTATTAAATTGGGAGTAGGCTGTATATCAGATTTTGTTAACCCATAGAAGACAGAGATTTCCCAATGGTCAAAATGAATCCCTTTTTGATCCTCAAATTGGCAAATTTTAAAACTTTATTTTGAGCCTGCAAACTTTAGAAAAATAAAATTAATAATTAACAACACTTTACTAATGAAAATTACAAAATGCATCGGGAAAAAATGCCAATTTGCGCTTGAAAATAGCTATCATTCATATTTATTCGCGTTGCCAATCTAAAGATTTCAATGGTTATTTTCATTTAAAGTGTTCTAACTCAAGAACCCTTCAATGTACGGTGACAGAAAAAAATCCATGTATGTCAGTGATTTTTGCTCTTTATGTTGATATGTAATTCATATTCCATAGCATTCTAGTTTCAAAGATAATGCAAAAGCGTCACTAAAAGGAGACATTGTCCTTGATCTGAATACATCGGTTTTACAGTTCATTAACTTCACATACAGCTACATGTACATGTAACTTCCAAGATTTTCTCGATATACGTCAGAGCTCGTGAGGCTTTGTAGAAGCATAGGCGCTGCTTTTTGTGTTGAAGGACTGTTTAAAAGAATTTGATTTGTGTAAATATAGAGAAACTCGCTTTTGCAGTAGTTATCAAGCACCAAATAAAGAATAATGCACTGTTTCAAAATGGCTTCCAAAACAAATCGGAATATAATGCACTATCAAGAATATTACAGTTCAATATTTCAAAATATACTATTTCTAAAGCAAGATTGAAATGGTAAGAATAATTGTGGTTTATTTTGTTATTATGTAACAGAGGAATTGTTGCGAGCACATATCTATTCATTGAGGAGAATGATGATGAAGGGAAATGATGTGACGAGAATAAATAAATGTTGATTGTATTCATATTTTACCAAATCATTTTGGAGAGGAATTTCGACATGTGTTAAGGTGAATATTTATTATATTAAATTGATTTGAGATATTGATGATTTCGTAAACTCGGAATCTCTCACTTCTAATTGGCCTAGAGTGGACTTGTTGATTAGTCTGCATTGACAGAAATAAACCCATTTGAGTATTGGGTTGTGATAGGAAAGCAGAAATTTGGCTCCAACTTCTTCCAAACTTTTTGAGTCATTCTAGAATAATGAATTTCTTATGATTTGGGGCCATTTGTTGATACTACATGTTTGAATTATGTCTATGAATTCTAATTTATACTCAAATCTCATAATGTATTTGTATGAACTATATTTCCTTTCCTTTCATTTTTTTAAATACATTATACCCCATAGTATGAATCTAAAAATAATGAAAACAAAATGTTTGTATAGGAAATTCTACATTAATTGTGGTCACATACATGTATATGTTATGTAAAAATATCATTTTCACAATTTTCCACTAGTAGTTTTGGATGAAGTCATGTCAATATGTCAAGCAATAGTAATTAATTCTCATAAATTAAAAGTAGGAGGCACAGGGACATTATTTACATTTTTTAATGAAATTTTACATTGTATTAATTTGTGGAGGTATTTTTGAAAACATATGTTGAAGAATTTTGCTTCTGAAAATATGTTGAGGAATTTTATTTGAAGGTTTTGAAACGGCAAGATACATGTAAGGGGTGGAGGTAGAAGTCTGGAATTCTTTTGAAATTGCTAAGTTTTACGTATATGTAGTTATCAATTTTGGGATCACTTGTAAACTTCATTCTTGTAACAGTAAGCCACCCCTCCCCCTTTTATTCAGTAAGTGGGAATTTTGTAACACTTACAAAATTTAAGTGACCGTGGATAAATGTCCTTTTTATATCTTTACAAAATCTTCATTCAACCATCAGTGTGCTTTTTTCTTGAAGAATAATTACTTTAAATGTGATATACCTACATATAAATCCACTAAAGACTATAGATATACTATGGCCCTATATGGTATGTGCATGTAACAAGTAGTGTTATGTATTTCTTAAAAATACAGCTTGCTAGATCCTGAATTACACTTTTGAAATTGATACGATGTTTAAATATTACCTGATATGTCATTGCTGTACATGTAATATTATATTATTTTGGACGACTGTATCATTTGGATCTATGAGATAAGAATTCAAAAGAAATGTTTGAAGAAGCTGATAACTACATATATGACGATATCCAATATGTATTTGAGCTCTTGTTGTATTGTATAATATGTAATAAAAACAAATGTATGCATGGTATAAGAAATGCTTACAATCATTCTTGTTTCAATCATTATTTTTTTTTAGTAAATTCATAACCACTTGGTCTAACAGCAGTCGGTCTAATTCTGTGATTGAAAGGGCTAAACCCATTTGGTCTACTAAGATTTTGGGTTTGATTCCTGCTTGGTATAATACTTGTACTAAGTTTAATTCTCACTTGGTCTAATTGCAAATTTGTCAAATAACCAGTCTCATTGCATTTTTGTCTAATTCCAAAATGAATACTTGGTCTATTACCAGCTGTTACCGGTATATGTAATTGACTAAGTGGTCTTAGACCAAGTGGACATTAGACAAAATGGGCATATTAGACAAAATGGGAATTAAACAAAGTGGCAATTATAACAAAAGTTAATTAGACGAAATGGAATCAGACAGAATGGCCACACAAACACAAGCTTCCATATGATAATTCCGCCTGCTGTAACAGATCAGTTTATTCATAATTCAAAACAAATTGTTTGAATCTGATAAGATGTATGAAAGTAATGCAATAGAGTAAAAGTGACGAAAACATTTTACATCGAGTGCTTTAACATGCATGCTTTAACACGCATGGACATCGGGGCATGGTAGAAAACGCAAGACCTACCTAGACATCATGAAATCGTATGCTGGAGTAGTTGGAACAGACGAGCAGAAGAACTGCATGCACGACAGGGATAACTGGAGGATTCGTACTAGGTCTCGGCAGTTTAGCCGACCTGGTAGGTAGGTAGGTAGGTAGAGTGCTTTAAAAATATGGAACCCTACTTTACTAGATCAATGCAAATAAACTACAGTCCACTCCCATTGTAACAAGCATGGATACTAGATTTTGCTTTTGCAAGACTGCAAAACGTCTCAAAAAATAAAACGTGTTCAACATATTTTTAAAAACTTTCGTTTGATTTTCCTGCACTACTCCATGGAGTTGTAATTTCTAAGCCAAGACATGATAAGATAGACCAGGATGAAAATTTGATATTCCAGAATAAAACCAAATTTAATGTTACACAATGCGTTCAAGGTCGATCACGTTCTTCAGACAGGGTTCCCAGCCCATCAGGGAAATTGGGGAAATCGGGGAAAATTATTTTTCTTTTTTTCCAGTCTGGGAAAAGTCAGGGAATTTGATAAAAATGCCTTAAAATCAGGGAAAAGTCAGGGAATTTTGATTGGCCCCAAAATCAAAAGTACGGTAGTTAGGCAGACTTATGTTTTATACTGTGAATCGTTCACTGCGACAACATAAAAAGCAGGCAAAATTGGAAATGGGTTTGAATAATTATCAGGGAATTTTGAGATTTCATCAGGAAAAAATCAGGGAATTTTGTTTTCGCGAAATGTTGGAAACCCTGTCAGAATGCATGAATCTGGACACATTTTAATAATGTATCCCGTTTCAAGAACTACAAAAAATATAGGGAAGTAGCACACAGGATTGGAAAAAAAAATGCAGTCCACCCCCATTATAACCAGGTGCTCGGGACAAAACCAGTTATATTCTTACATTTTACATAATACTCCCATATACAACAGATACACAATTTTATAATAACAAGGTAGTTCTCCCAATTTTAAATACATGCACATGTTTATATGTGTTTAGTACACCTCATTATAACAAAGTAATTGGCTTTGTCTCAAGTATCTTGTTATAACAGGACTGGACTGTACTTTCAATGAAATTTTGTGATACAGAGAACATACTAGTCCACTGCCTGGACCATCCTGTATTTTCATATCAACCCTCATAACACCATACATGAACACACAGTACTAATTTAGCACATCAGCATGATTAGGGACTCAGCATGGTTTTGGCAAGGAGCTTCTTGGTTTTGGCATGGATGTAGAGAAGTGGATTTGTGAGAGAAAGAGAAATGGTGCAAAGGTCGAGTAAATAGAGGAAGGTGAAAGTTTCTAACGACCAGAGCCTGGTCTAAGAACATACATGTAGTCACATGTCTAAAGAAAGGATTGCCTCATAATAATGAAATGTCGTATCTTGGTGGTTTACAGAGTGAAGTCATTCTTAAAAGGAGAGCGAACTGACCAACACTCCCATTGACTCTGTGTCATAAATAGCTAGTCTAAAAGTACACCTTTTGAGATAACAATCAAGATTGGAGTGACTAAAATAGCCTTTAATTAATTTTATTTGTATCAAGGGAACTAAAATGTTTTGAGGGTAAAAGTACTTGTTTTACAACTCGTTAACATTATCATTGGGGTATGAATGTATTGCGAAGTGAGTTAGTGTGTTATCATTCAATCGGGTCTGTATTATAAGACTACACTCTCATGATGTTGCATTATGGGTTAGGGATCAGGGTAGAATTGAGTAGTTGAGGACTTGAGGTGGTGCCATACAAGGCTGCTAGTTCGTACTGGCTTTAAATTTACAAATGACTTTATAAATGACTGGAACATGTTCTTGGATGCTATACTAATCACATGGTTTATAATTTAGTGTAAGAACAGATCACCAGTCATTCATAAAGTCACTCTTTACAAGAGACTTGGTGAACACAGGCGCGTCTCAGTAGTTCATTATATATAGGCGCAAATAAAAAAATAAAATTGTTTGTTGTCCTCGACCGGACCGACCCTCTGAAAACGCCCGACCGACCAACATCTTTTTTTTTTTTTTTTTTTTTTTTTCACCCAAACGCCGAAAATACACAGCTCATATTTATTTGTATATATTTTCATAAACTCCCCGATGGATCACTACTCTGATGATGGTCGTGGGAGCTTGTGTGTCTCAGTGACCCAAGAGCTATGCTGGCGGGAGCTTCGGCTCCTGTTAGGGTCACCCAAGCAGACAGTCGTGGAGGTAGAGTCCAGACTAAATGTGATCCCTGGTCCTCCAGGTGGGGGTTGGGCTCAGGGTTAACAACCTTGTCCTGCAAAAACATCTCTGTTACGGAAACAGCACAAAGGAAACAAACTATACCAGGCGTGATGGACTTCCATGTGTGTCAGAGGACACCAGTATGATTGGCGGCGTGAAAGCCGAAAGGAAGCACGGCAGGAAGATGGAAGTTTTGAATGCCAAATTTAGACAAGAATCGGATATTGGAATGTCCGAACTATGTATGAAGCAGGTAAATTAGCTCAAGTAACAGCTGAGATGCGACGATTATAAACTACACATTTTGGGTGTCAGTGAATGCAGGTGGACAGATCAGGTAGCCTGAAGACCGTACAGGAGAGACATTACTTTACTCTGGAAGGAGTGATGGAATCATTACAAGGAAGGAGATAATGCAGTAATCTTGAAAAAAGGCATAGAGAAATGCTTGTTAGAATGGAAGCAATCAACAGTAGACTTATGAAGATAAGATTAGAAGGAAAACAAATCAACACCACCATAATTCAATGCTATGCACCAACAACACAGTGATGAGAATGTTAAAGATGAATTTTACGAACAATTACAATCAGAAATGTCCAATAATATCCAGCCCATGATTTGAAAATAGTAATGGGTGACTTGAACGCTAAGGTCGGCAGCGATAACACATTTGATAGGACTGCTGGGAACATGGATGCGGGACAATGAATGAAAATGGAGAAAGGCTTTTGACTTTAGCTCTTCCAATGACCTGGTTATTGGTGGGACGCTCTTTCCGCATAAGAACATTCATAAGCTCACATGGTACTCGCCAATGGCAGAGATAGAAATCAGATAGATCACTTTATGATAAATGGAACCTGGAAAAGGTCACTATTTGATGTTAGAGTAATGAGAGGAGCAGATGCTGCCAGTGATCATCATCTTGTCTTAGCAATTGTTAAAATTAAGCTCAGGAAGTCAGGAAGTAGGAAAGTACAACAATCTCGTTTGATTAGATAAACTGAAAGATCCAGTAGTAAGGAACTCCTTCAATCTGGAACTAAGGAGACAGTTCCAGGTCTTAGCTGACCTTGAAGACACAGTGCCAGTTTGTGAAGACATAAATAATAAATGGGAGAACATAAAAACTGCTTACCATAAAGTCAGCAAAAGAATCTCGGACATAGGAAGAAAGAGAGGAAGGAATGGATTACAGACGAAACTTGGCAAGCCATTGAAAGACGAAAGGAGGCAAAGAGAAAGACCTTAACTGTAAAATCTGAGAGGTTAAAGGAAAGAGCTAGACGTAATTACAGAGAAGCAAACAATCAGTTAAAGAAGACAAGAGCTGACAACGAGCCTTCATGATAACTTGGCCAAACAAGCAGAAGAAGCTGCTCTCAAAGGAGAACAAGGGCTGCTATATAAACTGACAAAGAGAATTAGTGGCAAATATCAAGGGAGTGCGATGCTCCAATTGAGGACAAGCAAGGAAAACTCCTAACTACAGATACAGAGATAGATGAAAGATGGGCTGAACATTTTAGTGAGGTGCTAAACAGACACCACCCACCGTGTTAGCAGACATATCAACCGCAGATGTTGATCTGGACATAAACATTGAACCACCTACTTTGATGAGATCATTAAAGCGATTACATCATTAAAGAATGGAAAAGCTCCTGGTTCAGATAACTTAAATGCTGAACTTTTCAAGACGGACCCAGGTTTAGCTGCAGAGTTTCTTCTACCTTCTACTCTACTTCACCAGTGTGGGGAAGGAAAGCAAGTACCAGATGACTGGACATTAGGGTCATTGTGAAGATACCAAAGAAAGGTTCTATGAGAAACTGCAATAACTGGCGTGGGATAACGTTACTTTCAATCCCAGCAAGATTCTAGCCAAAATTGTAATACAAGAGTGTCTGAAGCTGTGGACCAGCATCTGAGACCAGAACAAGCCGGATTTAGGAAGGAAAAGGCGCACAGCCAAATATTTGCTTTGCGAAACATTATTGAGCAATGTACAGAGTGGCGACGACAATTGTACATCAACTTCGTGGATTTTGAAAAAGCATTTGATAGTATCCACAGAGACAGCCTATGGTCAATTCTACGTCATTATGGGATACCGCAGGAATAGTGCTCGTCATAAAGAGCTCTGATGCACAAACATTCTTCATTGCAAACGCGTTGGCACAACAGTGAATCAACATTCAAAGTAAAAACTGGAGTAAGGCAAGGGTGTGTGATGTCGGCCATCCTTTTCAATCTCACCATCGACTGGATAATGCGACGAACAACTGCAGATCAGAAGAGAGGGATAAGATGGGGACTTTTTACGACACTTGAGGATCTAGACTTTGCTGATGACTTAGCTCTTCTCTCTCATTCACATCGACATATCCAAGAGAAGACCTCAAAGCTCAGCAATTTCGCTCACCAAATCGGTCTGAATATAAGCCTAAGGAAAACAGAAGTAATGACACTAAATGTTGAGAACCCCTTATCTATCAAAATACATAATAAAGATCTCCCCCGAACAGATGAATTTGTGTACCTGGGTAGCACAGTTAGAAGCGACGGGGGTGCAGGCAAGGATATTACGAATCGTCTAAACAAAGCCAGAGGTTCCTTTAGTATACTAGGTAACGTCTGGAAATCTCAACAGTACAGCAGGAAGACTAAGCTGAAAATATACCAGAGCTGTGTCCTTTCCACATTATTGTATGGCTCTGAGTGTTGGAGAATGACCAGACAAGACATTACAAGACTCTCAACCTTTCATACCAAATGTTTGAGGAGAATACTCCGCATCTTCTGGCCGAATACTATATCAAACAGAGAACTATTAGCCTGTACCCGTCAGGAGGACATGGAAACAGTCATCATGAGGAGACGTTTCAGATGGCTTGGTCATGTCCTGAGAAATGAACCTGACAGTATAACTCGAACAGCACTACATTGGACCCCAGAAGGGAAAAGAAAGAGAGGAAGACCTCGTAATACCTGGCGGCGGACTGTGGAAATGGAACTGAAGGATCTCGGTCACACCTGGGGGTCTATTCAGCGGCTGGCGCAGTGCAGATCTGACTGGAGAACCTTTGTTGCTGCCCTATATGCCAGGAGGCATGATGGGCAGTAAGTAAGTAATTTTTCATAAAACAGTATTATAACATGTGTTATTTTTCCATGCAGTCCCATTTTACATAACTCAATAAAACGTAAAAGTGATCTCAAAAATGGAAGTCATTCGTTTCTTTGTTTTTCTTTGTTTTTCAATGGGAGGAAAAAAAAAAAAAAAAAAAAAAAAAAAAAACCCGACCGACCGACCCGATTTTTGAAAAAAGGCATTCATTGGACAACCAAACAATTTTTTTTTTTGGCCTAACTGTACCAGACTGTACTACATGTAGCTGATTCAATGAGCAAAGAGAGAGGAAGAAACCATATAAACCCCTCCCAAAAAGTTCCGCAAATCGACTTTGGGCCATGATAACTTTTGAGGTGCGCTTTAGTTATTCCTGATATTCGTACCATTGGAAAGATAATTTATTCACTTTTTATTGACATCCTATTTGTAATGATTGTGTCATGCTTCAATGCACAGAATATCAGAATATAGAGAAAAGTAAAAGTCAAATGTTGTAAAATGCACTTTTATTGATCACATGGAAGTTCTGCAACTCGACTTTAGACCCTAATAACTTTTGTAATAATTTATAATTTTTATTGAATTTGAACCATTGTGAAGTTCAGTTATTCTTTTTTTTATTGATACCTAATTTGTCATGTTGATGTCATGCCCGGGTCCACAGAACACCTGAATACCCCCTGAATGCAAGGCAAATCAAAAGATAATGTTCAGTTTGAATGTTCTGTAACACAACTTTGAACCTTGATACATTTTAGGGGTTTTTATTACTATCCATTTTTATAGCATTGACAGTTCATTTATTCTTCTTTTTATTGATACCCTATTTGCAATGGTAACATCATGTTTGAATGCACATAATTCATGAATATACAGCAAAGCAAAAGTGAAAAGTTGCAAAATGCATTGTTATTGCTCAAATTGAGTAACTCGCAACAGACAATAACACTCACAATAGGCATTCAATTTGCAACATTTGACTTCTCACTTGTCCTAACATTTAGGTGATCTGTGCATACAACTTGAACAACAATATTGTTACAATTAGGGTATCATCGAAAAGTGGAATAAATGAGCTTGAAAATTTTATAAAATTCAATAAAAATTAGAAAATACCCCAAAAGTTACCAGGGCCTAAATTCGGGATTTGGAATTCAATTTGATCAATAAAAATGCATTGTGCAACATTTGACTTTTTACTTTTCTCCATATTCTGATATTTTGTGCATTTAAGCATGACACAATCATTACAAATAAGATATCAATGAAAAGGGAAATAAATTATCTTTCCAATAATATGACTATCAGGAATAACTAAAGCATACCTGACAAGTTATCATTGCCCAAAGTCGATTTGAGAAACTTTTTGTTAGGGGTTTAGATCTTATGGAAAGGTGTATCACATTTGACTTTCAAATTTTTAAAATCAAATTTTGTGATGTTTCACTCTTCTATTACATGACTAATACAGATTTCAGGAATTAGTATAAGTGGGATTAATCTTATCTGCTCACAGCAGACTAAATACAAGTCGTTTATGAAATATCAATTATACAAATTTACATATTTGTCGGACATAATTTATCCCTAATTAAGATGCATACTGTTAAATAAATAGAACTTGTAATTAACAGAAATGAACATGTAAGGATTTACATTTTATTCTTCACAACGATATCAAATTGAGCACAATATATCAATTGTAACAACTTCCAGTGAATAGAATTCAACAAAATCTTTAGTAGCTGAAGGTTTAGAAGTTCACAATACAGCTTCTCCAGTAAAAAATATAATTACCCAACGTTATCTATGTATGCTATGAACATGAAAAAATGTCTAAGACCCTATGAGGATATGAATCATGGTTTCCTATACTTGCACTGTATCCATACACGATACATAGTCAGTTGTCTGCCCCTGTTCACTTGTAACCTTCTATCAATGATATTCTGTTCTTCTACTAACCCCGCCGATGTGAACAGTGCCTGGAGTTCATCCTGCGTGAAGAAGTAGACACGCGTCCCGTCCCCACGCACGTAGAAGTTATCCGAGAGACACCTGCCCTTCTTGAAGCGTAGCTGAGCCATGTCGTAACGGCCGTAGTCTCTGAAGAGTATCCTACCCCCAGGTTTCAGGAGTTTTGTCAGGGTTTGGATCGTTGAAAGGAACCGATCGGGATTGATTGCAGACATGACGAAGATGAGGACAATGAGATCTAGACTGTTATCTGGGAACGGGAACGTGGCTCCAGGATCGCTGACGTCACAGACGAATGCGTGGCAGCGGGATGGGACGTACTCCGAGTGTTGCCTGACGATGTCGATGGCCACGGAGGAGAAGTCGCAACCGTAGACAAAAAGCCTGGGATCTGCATTCGTCTGGAGGATGGGGAAGATGGTGTTACCTACTCCGCAGCCAACTTCAAGAATCCTTTTTGAGGCGGAGTTCCCTGGAAAATCTACAAGATTTGCTTGAGTGGTTTCACCAGTCTCAGACTGATTGGAACTAGTTCTTGGAGATACTGGACTATTTTTACAATCTACCTGATTTATGTCATCCTCCTTTTGTATTTTGTCCAAATTTACGTCCACAGATTGCACTTGTGCAGAGGCACATAAAGTTGAACCACTTTGAGAAATGTGGTCAACTTGGCTAGACTCTGTTTCACAGGTTACTTTGTCTTCACTGCTAGACTCTTTCCCAGATGTTCGGAGTTCATCAGAAGACAGCTCTGGAAACTCAGTGAAGAGCCAGTGTCTGTCTTTGAAAAATTTGTTTTGATGCTGAGAATAGAACTTGTCCCAGTAGCTGTCTGCCTCAGTTTCATACGATTCTGGAAACAAAGTAAAAGAAAGATTACTAGATGAAGAAAAATTTGAAGGTATAACTAAGACTAATATCACAATAAAAAATTGAACACCAAAATATTTATTATTATATTTAATACCTGCAGGGAACGTTGCAACATTACTATAAATGCAACAAAAAACTAGATGAATCTTCGACCGCGCACGGTCGGAAGGCATGCCTCCGTATTGCCACATCGGAAAAAAAAGGCATGCGCATGTGCCATGTTGAGTATTTTACATCCATTTATAACCATGACATCTTTGAGATATTGACCCAAATCTATTAAAGTTGTATCATCAGAATTATTCGCAACCTCAGGAAGGATGGCTACTGATGTGTAATAAAGGATAAACACTGTTTAAGTTGATCTGTCAAAGGTCCTTCAGAAATTGCACAAACGAGTCATTTACATAAATAACCAGTGACCTTTGATGTCCGTACCTAAAATCTAATCAGTTCATCTTTCCTCCCACATGACCCAAGTTTGAAGTTGATCCATAAAACGGTTCAGAAGTTACAGCAGAACGTGCCATTTTCATGTATACAATGACGTCTGTGACCTTGACCTTTGACTTCATAACCTCAAATATAATAAATTCATTGTCCCTACTATATGCACACATGACCCAAAGTTTGATGTTCATCCATCAACTGTTCTTAAGTTATCGCAAGAGAACAAGCCATTTTCAGTACACATGTCCTCTTGTGGCCTTTGAACTTTGACCTCATGACTCTAAATTCTAATCAGTTTATTGTCCGTCCATATGCACATATGACCCAAGTTTGAAATTGATCCGTCAAACGGTTTTTAAGTTTATGGCGGAACAAGCCATTTCATGTACACAATGACCTAGCTGTGACCTTTGACCTCATGACCAAAATCTGATAAGTTCATTGTCCTCCCATTATGTAAATATGATCCAAGTTTGAAGTTGAGTACCTCAAACGGTTCTTAAGTTATCGCAAGAACGAGAGCCATTTTCACATACACAATGACCTGTGACCTTTGACCTTTGACCCCAAAATCTAATCAGTTCATTGCCCCTCCCATATGCACACATTACTCAAGTTGAGTTGACCCGTCACACAGTTCTTAAGTTATTCGCAGAACGAACCATTTTCATGTATACAATGACATCTGTGACCTTTGACCTCATGACCTAAAATCTAATCAGTTCATTGCCCTCCCATAGGCACACATTACCCAAGTTTTGAAGTTGACCCGTCAAACGGTTTTTAAGTATGGCGAGAACGAGCCATTTTCATGTATACAATGACATCTGTGACCTTTGACCTTTGACCTCATGACCCTAAAATCATTAATCAGTTCATTGTCCTACCATATGCATACATGATCCAAGTTTGAAAGTGATCTGTCTAACGGTTCTTAAGTTTATCGCGAGAAACGAAAACGGGACGGACGTACGGACGGACGGACGGACAACCCGAAAACATAATGCCTCCGGCACCACCTTCGGTGGGGAGGCATAAAATAAA
>CALNVZ010000641.1:10907568-10908981 GCA_940671915.1 Paracentrotus lividus | reverse complement strand
TGACCTTTGACCTTTGACCTCATGACCCTAAAATCTAATCAGTTCATTGTCCCTACCATATGCATACATGATCCAAGTTTGAAAGTGATCTGTCTAACGGTTCTTAAGTTATCGCGAGAACGAAAACGGGACGGACGTACGGACGGACGGACGGACAACCCGAAAACATAATGCCTCCGGCACCACCTTCGGTGGCGGAGGCATAAAAATAAATAAAAAAATTTATTGAGAACATAGAAGCAAGAAAAGACAATTGTTTAATTTCTAAAATTATCTCACTCAAAAGGAAAATGAACAGTATCGAAAGCCTAACTTTTTGAAGGTGGGTGTTCTAAGCAAAATAAAATAATAGAATTTGGGCCTTGATACCAGAATCTAAATTGCATCAAACAGGGAGTATTTGCGTTGTATCGAAGTGCCACCCGAACAAGATTGAGAGGTAATGAATGGAAGCTTTTGATATCATCGTACTGGACAGCTGAGACAGGCCATTTCAAGTTCTCCATTCATCCTGTCAACCTACAAGATTCGAAAACTCCCTCATGATGACACATTGACCTGCATAAAGAGACCTTTTACCTTTTTTGTCTGGGTCAACATGTTCTCCCGAATTCTCATCCACTTTCTTCTTAGCTGCTTCCAGCTGCTCTGGGTCCCACGCCACATTGTCCCTGTATTACAGAGGTACAGTGGGGGGGTTCATTAATGAAGAGAAATTATCATAATACAGTCCACTGCCATTATTACAAGAATAATTACAGTGACATATAGTTATACAGGTAATTCTCTACCAGTCCCAATTCAAAACAGTCATTTATACAAGAAGATTTCATTAGAACAAGGTTATTGGCTTGATTCCGACCAACTTGTTATAAATCCTGTGACTTTTCCACGAGACTTCAACGAAAGAAAAGACAGCAAGGGGGTACACAGATACAGAAAGTGACATGTTTAAAGGAAAGCTAATGCTGTGGAAAAAAGGCAACTAAAATTATTGTGAGCTTTCAAATCATATTCATGTCATAAAGATTGAATATTATAGTTAAGTTTTGCTGCAAATGATTGCTCTTCAAATGCCCTCAATGGTGTAATACAACAAAAAAAACGGCAGAAATCCTGAATCTTACAAGTTGTTTGTACATGTAGTCCCATACATGCATTTCTGTGTGCAGTGCATTTGACTCTCGTCAAAATTGAGTGAATTTCTTATCATTTGGCATCGTATAGTTCAATATTATAACCATGACAAGTATCTCCCATTAAAGACTGGCTAAATCACATGTTGAATATATGGATACTGTTGCATAAAAGTTGCTTTTACAGTAAATTCCATGAAAATAATGGACTTTTGATTGGCTGTTGAGTAACATTGAGTAAAAAAAATGAGTTACAAAAAAAAATATTTCTTAACTT
>CALNVZ010000641.1:10895068-10902568 GCA_940671915.1 Paracentrotus lividus | reverse complement strand
ACCTCCGCGCAGAGCAGATCAGAGGCTAAAAATTTCTGTACGTACGAGCACGCATGCAACTTTAGCGGGCCCCGCGAGGCAAGAACATTAGAAATCCGAAGAGTTCGATTTTAAATTTATAATTATTGTGAAATATACGTTTTTTACATAACCGTTTTTCTCGATGAGATGATTTCTGGTTCCAAGGGTCTTCATTAAACTTCCGTTTCGCCTGTTTTTACTCCTCAACTTTCTGTTTTTGATCACTTTTGATGAGGTTTGTTTATAAATTGCAGGAGAAACGACACACGTTTCGGTAACGAATCCAAACTATTTTTCAAATGAACGTAGATTGGCGAAAAAAATCTGGGCAGAGTATCTTTTGCCTTGCGCTCGTTTCAATCAAATATAAGTTAAGGTTCAAAGTTACTATTCGAGAAGTTTAGTATTTTCATTGACTGAGATTGGCACGAAACTTCTATTGATTTATCATGCTGGCAGGATTATCGTCAATCAGGGATTAGTTTTTGTTTCAAAGCTGAGAATATATTTCAAGCCCTTATTATCGAATTTTCGCTAATTAAATATGAAACGAAAACTTGGAACAAACATAAAAAATGTAATTAGGCAACATACTACCACAGAGAAGCTAAACGTAACTGAAACCCAAAATAGATTCAAACAAATAAGTGCATTGCTTCCCCGTTCTTTTATTAAACATGTGAACGGCGTTGAAAAAAGCTAACTGTCCAAACAAGTTCACTTCCTGGCTATGTGACTAGGAATGCTTGACTTTTCACCTCTACCTTTTACAAAAATTATTGATCGGTAAAGGTTCCGTGGAGAAAGTATAGCCCAATCCGCTAGACTAGCTAGCTCGCACCTATCGAGCAAATGTAACTAGAAACTTGCTCTGTTGGCGAAGCCGGCTCTTTGGTATTGGCCGATAGTTGATCTGGACGATTTTTAACAATATTAGCAATTTGCGCGCAGCCGATTACTATCATAGTGAATGACGCGCTCTGCTAGTGAGGCTGTGGAAGGTAATTCCTGACGAGTTGGTGAGGTTTTTCTCCTTTTTTAGTGTTTGTATTATTCATTTTTTTCCAGGCCAGGCACACTCATTGCTACGAGTCGAATACGTATAGTTTTATCGACCTCGTTAACAAGTCCTTTATATTCGTTGTTGAGTATTTTTAATGAACCACTTTTCCGCACTGTTTATGGAAAGTGGTCCATTAAAGGATGTAGAAAATGTTCATACAGTGGCTTCCATAGTCATAATAACAGTTAGCTAGGCTAGGCCTTGGAAAAAAAAGAATTAATTTACAACACTAAAAGGAGAAAAACTCAACCACTTCGTCAGTGGAGGAATTACCTTTCCACGCTCACTGCAGACGCGCCGTCATTCCACTATGATAGTTATGCGGGCTGCGTGCGGCAATTGTTTATTGTTAAAAGAGTCGCTCCCAGATCAACTCGGCCAAACAAGAGTTGGCTTCGCCACAGAGCAGTTCTAGTTACATTGCTCGGGAATGTGCGAGCTAGCTACGTGCTAAGCGATTGGGCTATACTTTTCTCATCGACCTTTACGAACTTTCAATTAATTTTGGATCAATCAGAGTAGAGTTGAATCAAGCTCCTGTCCATAGCCAGATAAAGTGGAATTGTTTGGACATAGTCTTTTTTCAGCCGTTCAACATGTTTAATTTAAAGACGGGGAAGCAATGCACTTGAATTTTTTGTTTGAGAATCTATTTGGTTTCGTTCGTTTTAGCTTTCTCTGTTGTTAGTATGTTGCAATTAATTATGGTTTATTCCAGTTTTCGTTTTCATATTTATAGAAATTCCGATATTATGGGCTTGAAAAATATTTCTCAGCTTGAACAAAAACTTAATCCCTATTGAGATATCGCGGCATGATAATCATAGAAGTTTCTGCTGGCCCTCTCAGCAATGAAAACACTACTTCTGGAAATAGTACTTTGACCTTACTTATTATTTGAACGGAGCGCAAGGCAGATATCTGCCCAGATTGTGTTCGCATCTACGCTTCATTTGAAATAGTTTGGATTTTTTCAGTTACCGAACGTGTGTTGTAGTCGTTTCCTGCAAATTTATACAAACACTCATCAAAGTTGATTCAAAACAGAAAAGTTTGAGGAGTAAAAACAGGCGAAACCACGCAAGCGACTGGAGACTTCGGGTGCTCACGCACATATCAGGGAAATCGTAACATCTCTACATGATTCTAAAATTTTTTGTGGGAAAAATAAAGATATTTCACCTTACCGTTTCTTTGATGGATGCTGACTTTTGGATATCCAAGGCTCTTTCATTTAAACTTCTTGTTTCGATCTGTTTTTAAATCCTCTTTACTAAATGTTTTTGGATGAATTTATACAATTTTGAGGGATGACAACACCACACGTCCAGGTAATAATCCATTAGCTACTTTCAAGAGCGTTTAGAGGGCAAAATATCTGCCCTAGCTAGTTAGCTATGGTCAAAGTACTACGTCGGAGACAGTTTTCATTGCTGTAGACCGCCACGAGACTTTCTCATTATTATCATGCGCAAAATTTAGGGAAATTAGTTTTTGTTTCAACGCTTTAGAATTTATTTCAAGCATATATTAATCTACTCTCTTATCAAATAATGAAACAAAACTGGAATAAACATAATTTTAATTAGCAAATACAACCACAGAGAAGCTAAACATAACCAGAACCAAATATAGATTCTCAAACAAAATTCAAGTGCATAGTTCTCTTTTGCTTCCCTCCTTATTAACATAGTGACGGCTCTGAAAAAGACTAACAGTCCAAACAATGTTTCGCTTATCTTGCTGTGGAAGAGCTTGATCAACTCTACATATACAATTATCGATTCGGAAGGTTCGATAAGGAAAGTTAAAACCCACAGCGCTGGCACGTAGCTAGCTCTCACACTATCGAGCACTGTAACCTCAAACTTGATCTGTGACTATCCTCTCTGGTACTTGGCCGAGTTGTTTGTTTGGGCACGATCTTTTAACAATTTATAGCCAACTGCAACGCTGTGCATACATTATAGTGAGTGACGCGCTTCGCCTGTTGCTGGGCATTTTCTCTGCGAGTGGTGATGTTTTTCTCCTTTTTTTCAGTGTTTTATCTTTTTTTTTTTAAGGGCCTAGGCATAGCTTTAATTTATTTGGACTATAGTCGCACTGCAGATTGATTTCTACTTTTCTTTATTGACGCAGTTCCATAAAAAGAGTGGAAGAGAAGTGGATTCATAAAAATTTCAACTGAATATAAAGCACTTGGTCAACGAGGTCGATACTACGTATCGACCTCGTAGCAATGTGTGGCGAAACGGAAGTTTAATGAAGACCTTGGATATCCAAGAAATCATCCATCAAGAAAACGGTATGTAAAAAACTGTATTTTTCACAATAATTATAAATTTAAAATCGAACTCTTCGAATTTCTAATGTTCTTGCCTCGCGGGGCCCGCTAAAGTTGCATGCGTGGCCTAGGCCTAGCTTAACTTTATTATGGACTATGGAAGCACTGTAGAACATTTTCTACATCCTTTATGGACGCACTTGCCATAAAAACAGTGGGAAAAGTGGTTCATAAAAATATCAACCGAATATAAAGGACTTGGTTAACGAGGTCGATACTACGTATCGACCTCGTAGCAATGAGTGCGTACGAGTTTGTTTCGTTGTGCAGCACTTGACTCTTGAGCTAATTTAAATAGTCTAACTTAGATTCTCATGATTCTAGGTCAGATTGCAGTCCCGCATGCATGCCTCACAAGTTTCAATGCATAAATTGGCACACTTTGGCCTTTGCATTGAGCTCAATGCAATGCAGAACAATAGATTTACTGTAAATATTACCTTTTTTTAAGCTTTTCTTTTCTCTTCAAAGAGGAACACTGCACGTTTTCGCCTCTACGACTGTGGTTACTCAAAAGTCAGTGTATGGGACCGAACTAAATATTACTGAGGAACCGGCTAACTCTTATTAGGTCTGAAACCCATGTCAAATCACAGGGTTTTTTTCTTCCAAAACATCACTTTCCATTTAGTTTTAAAAATGTAAGTATTTACCGGATTAAATCTTGGTTGTGGTCTTAACTCAGCCAGGTAAGGCGAAATTGTCTCTGGTGTGTCTCAGCTGTGAGTGTGTCTCAGCTGTGATCAGGTGATCCACGTGCACGTGCATAAATAATGAAGGAGCGCGTCGACTCAGCTCCTACGACCCTACCCCCACCCCCCCCCCCCCCCCCCATCGTCCCAAACCCGTCTCCACGAAGTGAGATACACAGTGGAGGATCTACATACACCCTGGAAATTCAATGAAAATTGTGATTAAAGCCTACTAACTCCTACTGTACCTTAAAACATATATAACCCTATTAAACCCTATCAAACAAATGAGTATATGAATATAAAAAAGGCCCATGCCATCTCTTGGCCAAACTGAGTTAACCATGCGTGGAAGGTTGTTGCTCATACATGAATCTTGTGTACAATTTACAGGACTGAATTCTGCCCCAAAATGCCTGAAATTAATAATAAACTATCTCACATCTCCATTGACTACACACAACAATTTTGTTGATTTACTCGAAATGAACTTTCATGGACTTGGGCTCTTTTAATATTCATAAAAAATTATATTCAAATGAGTATGTCATGCTCTTTCATCACACTTGCCTGTAATGATCAGGAATATTTATATGTTTTTCTTCCCCAAAATTTTAGACACACATAAAAAAAAAATTTTGTAATTGTGCTTTTTATTTCTCAACACAAACATTTTAGATTCACTTTTTCTTTTTCGATGATGACATATCATAATTTTAAAAAATGTAATATCGATCATAGATTTGACATTTATATATTGTTATGAAACATTAGTTTTTTTTTTTTTTTTTTTTTTTTTTTTTTTTTTTTTTTTTTTTTTTTTTCTTCAAAATTCCTCTCAAAATATACATTAGTCCCATCGGGCAGCCCATTCATGCGAAAGAGGTTGGTAATCTCTTTTATTTGATACCATATAATATCATGATAGTACTAATGCAGTAAAATTTTAAGACGTTTAGCAAGTGAACAATTTCCAATGAATCCCTAGGTGTATCTAAACTTCTTGCCTTTTACTTACGTGTATGGATTGATTTCTTGAATAATAGCCTAATTAACGAACACGTAAATATCAAGGTCATCTTTAGTATGATATGAAATTGCCCTTTACCTCAAAATGGTCTTATAAAGCACAATGCGTTTTACCCGTGCAGTCATTAAAATTAATACAGTATCGAAAAAAAAAAGATATATGAAAATGCTGTCGCCATAGAAACCCTGCAAGTTCATTAAATCGAGATGAATGGCAGAAAACCTTTAACACTCACACAAAGGTATGAGAGAGAAATGGAAGAGAAGGAAGGGAGAGAGAGAGAGAGAGAGAGAGAGAGAGAGAGAGAGAGAGAGAGAGAAGATAGAGAGACAGAGACAGAGTCAGAGAGAGAGAGAAGACTGAGAGAGAGAGAGAGAGAGAGAGAGAGAGAGAGGGAGAGAGAGAGAGAGAGAGAGAGAAGATAGAGGAGGCGTGAAGGAGGAGAGGGAGGAAGGGGAAAGAGAAAGACGGAAGAAGATTTGTATAGAGAGAGAGAAAATAAAAGAGGACAAAAATAATAAAAAAAAAGTAGAGTGAACCGTAACAAACTGATATTGTGACAAAAGGTATTCTTTTTATTACATAATACTTTTTTTCTTTCTTTTCATGACCATTTGCAGTGTAAAAAAAAGGATGCCATAATGAGCACGATGAGATTGTCTATCTCATTATGTTATTCATGCATTCGATGTTGTTCAGTTCAGTTTTTTTTTTCTTCAAGTTACAGTGATGGTGAATCGCTATAATTATGTTTACTCAGATTCAACATTATCATGATTATATCTCTCCGGACTCCGGAGGCCGCAGAGTGTTGAGTTGCCCTAAACCCCACCCCCCCCCCCCCCCGCTCTCCCATATTACACGTGTACGTGCGTATCCTCAATGTGTAATATGCATGGGGAAATATTGAGCAGGTTGGACCACAGTGTTTAGACTTTCACATGTTTGCTGCTCTTCATTTCTTTGGCAGCTAGGAGCCACACTTTATAGTACCTCTAAAATAGAAAATACAACATTTTTTTTTTTCATTTTCTTTGAAAGTTTCCCTTTATCAAATACACTTTTTTTTTAATTGTTAAATGATTATGTCAAAATGTGTATACTTACTTAATCAATATGATTATTTGTGAATGTAGGCTACATGTAGGCCTAGCCTCTATCCTTAGTATAATTATGATTTGTATTGTTTATTTTCTTGATTATTCAAAATTGTGGATTTAATGTCAATAAAATATTACTTGATTTGATCAGTTTTTTTTTGTGTGTGTGTGTGTGTGGGGGGGGGTGCTTGTCTCTTGCTCCTTTTCTCTGTAAATGTACAATTCATTAAATCCGCTCTACCCCAATTACCCGCCCCCCCCCCTCCTCATATCATGCTCACTCTCCAGAGGCGGCGGAACCAGGGGGGCAAGGGGGGCACTGTGACCCCCCACTTTTTCATCCGCCCTAAAAGTGCCCCTTTTCATGACTAAAAAGTGCCCCTTTTCTTAGCTAATAAAATGCCATTTTTATATTAAAAAGGGGCACTTTCATTACTAAAAAGGGGCACTCTTAATACAAAGAGTGCCCCTTGTTACTCCATTAGTTTTTTAAAACCTAAATTTTCGGCTCGCCCTTCGCACTCGCAGATACTAATGTATAATGCACAACAAACTAAAAATTTAAGTTCATAATTTTCAACTCGCGCTTCGCAGTCGCGGATACTTAATGGGGTCTATAATGCATAATTAACTCCAATTTTGAGCTCAAATTTTTCGGCTCAAGCTTCGAGCTCGCAGATACTAAATAAGGTCTATAATGCACAATAAACTCCATTTTTAGGTTATAATTTTAACTCGAGCTTCGCGATCGCGGATATTTAATAGGATATATGATACACAATTAACTCGAATTTCGAGCTCAAATTTTTCGGCTCGCGCTTCGTGCTAGCAGATACTAAATAGGTTGTATAATACACAATTAACTCAGATTTTCAGCTTAAAAATTTCAGCTTGCGCTTCGCGCTCGTGGATACTAAATAGGGTCTATAATGAACAATTGTCTCAAAATTTTTGGCTCGCGCTTCGCGCTCGCATTCCTTTTGTTTATCATTAATAAAATACAAAGCCATTAACATATTTTAAAGCACAAATTTAAAGGCAAATTTTCTGCGCACCCCTACTTATCTGAATACTTTCTCTTAAAGCCTTTGGTCTCAAGTGCCCCTTTTCCAGAAAAAGTGCCCCTTTTCCATCGTGACCCCCCACTTTCAAATTCGTTCCGCCGCCTCTGTCACTCTCTCTCTCCCCACCCCAACCCCACGTCTCTCTCTCTCTCTCTCTCTCTCTCTCTTTCTCTTTAGTTCCTCTCT
>CALNVZ010000641.1:10860493-10893444 GCA_940671915.1 Paracentrotus lividus | reverse complement strand
CAGGTTTACATTTCACGGGTGGAGAGGAATGATAATGGGCCGGGGGCTATAAAGGCCAAAAAAAAAAAGTTGGGGTTTGTCTCGAACCGACCGACCCCTGCTGAAACGGCCCCGACCCGACCAACCTCTTTTTTTTTTTTTTTTTTTTTTTTTCACCCAAACGCCGAAAATACACAGCTCATATTTATTGTATATATTGTTTCATAAAACAGTATATAACAGTGTTATTTTTCCCGCAAGTCCATTTACATAACTCATAAACGTAAAAGTGATCTCAAAATGGAAGTCATTCGTTTCCTTTGTTTTTCTTTTGTTTTCAATGGGAGGAAAAAAAAAAAAAAAAAAAATAAAAAAAAAAAAAAACCCGACCGACCGACCCGATTTTGAAAGAAAAGGCAATTCATTGGACAACCAAACAATTTTTTTTTTGGCCCTAAGAAGACTTAAGTTTACAACTAGAATTGATATGTCTCCCTAACTAAAACTTTTTTTTTTCAATGTCTCTTTCTTTCTCTCTCTCTCTCTCTCTCTCTCACACACACACAATTACTCACTCACGCTGTCTATCCCTTTCTCCCTTTCATTCCATATATTTCTCAGCACTATATTCTGTTATCATCACTTCTTAATGTTCATTAATTTTCCTAATTGCTCAACGCTCGAACAGTTTCAAGTTGGCATGACGATAGCGCTGTTTCGTCTATCCATACATTGTAACAGTTTTGTAATTGAATAACATCGTCATTTATTTGCGATCATGCCATTTCATTGATTAATACAACCTCACATTACGAACATTTTCTATTGACAGGCCATCATTAAATATGGTAAACTAATTACATGCACCGCCATCAAGAAAGGTATACTTTCCCATAGAGTTTGTTCGATATGTATCTTTCACCATTTTATTCAGCACAAGTTTGAAAGGGGCAGACGTGACATCAAATTACAAAATCGGCGCTAGGAGCACGAATATGCACGATAATGTGATATAAATGATGACAGAGAGTGAAAAGTTATACATCAGCATTCAGAATACATGCTGTTCATCAAACAAATAAAAAAAAAATAGGACGGCAGCGGAAGCACCTAATAATAGGGTTGGGCGAATCACAATATTTAATTTCAAACGAGTTGCTTCTATGGTCAAATTCGATGTAGAAACCAAAAATGATAATTATTTTTGGGTACGATGACGTCTGACGTCGCAAAATTGCAAAAAACAAACAAAACAAACAAAACAAAACAAAACGGCCGCCAAAATGGCGTATACACACATTCCTGTAAGGTATAAACCACTTTATTATGTCTTTAAATGGGTTTTTGGTGTCAGGAAACCAAAATCTGACCTCTTTAACATAATTAAACCTACCTAAGTTGACTGTTAGTGTAGTTTGGTATTTAATTTTAATCAATATCGAGCAAAAATCACCAATAACACATATTAAGTATTAGATCAGGATAAAATTGTCAGATTTGAGTTTCTTGACCATCGAAACCCATATAGAAACAAAATAAAACTGGTTTATACCTATAAAAGTGTGTGATAATTGGGAAAAATACGCCATTTTGTTGTTTGCACTTTAGCGACGTCAGACGTCATCGTACACAAGAATAATTATCTTTTTTTTTTTTAATTCTATACATCAAATTTTGCCATAGAATTAATTCGTTTGAAATAACTTGTCGGAAAAATAATTATTTGCCCAATCCTACTAATAATTAAGTGCAATTTGTTGACAACCATTTGAAAAGATGTTTCACCCATATTTCAAGCCTTGTATAAAATTGTCTTTCTGTATAGGCCTACAGTCAACTCCCGTTGTAACGAGCACGGATATAACGAGATTTCATTATGATAAGGTGATTGATTTTCTTGGTATCGAATTCAAACATATTTTACACAAATCAAATCAAATCAAATTTCATTGACATTAAATCCACAATTTCTAATTTGATAATGACTGTGTTTATGTGACATTAGCATGATGAGATTTCATTATAACGAAGTGGTTGTCTCTGTCCTGTCCACCTTGTTTTTACCGGAGTTGACTGTATGACGCCCATGCACTGGGACAGCCTCTATTTTTACTCTCAAGTTGCAGGCAAAATTAAACATTCATGTACAGGAATATCACCCATTTTTTTTTTAATTATTTAATTATTTTGTAATTGCATTTATTTCGGTTTGTACATTTACCCTTCACAGTGAACCTACATTTAAAATTTTGAACACATTGTAAAAATATATTTGTATTTTTACAGTAAAAGTTATGAATGGGCCTCACACAAAGAATGAATGACCAGGAATCCAGGATTGCTTCTGATAAAACTTGGAACAGATTGTTTTTGACCAATTTTCTTTAGAACTCGAGTGGTCAGTCATCCTTGACAGTACCAGTAAAATTTTGTTATCACTGGATAGAATATGAGTTACTCTTGATATGATATAAAAAATAATGACACTTAACTAATACAATTCTAATACGAGGCTCTTGGAGTTGGGTTTACTTTTATCTGGGACGCACTGTATAGGCCTGATACAATGTATACATAACCTGGTCATTATGGAGGATAGCCACTTCTCATGATGCTTGGTCCAAAAATAGTTATTTTTCCCTTTCTTTTTTAAGGGGCATATACGAAATTATGTTTTAGAGGAAAACTACGTAAGATTTCCTTTGCTGTCATCTTAAAAACCCAGATCATCGGTCAATTTGGCGGATCCACCCAAGTTTTCACAAAGATGTGACAATGTCTGTAAAATTCATATGTATTGTCCGATTTCATGATTCCAAGATTTCCAACTCAATCTTTATCTCACAAAAAAATATACACTTTGACCCTTTGTGATATGCATTAACCTTTAAACGTAGATTTATCTCTTTTATTCTTTTCAATAATATGATAAGGTCTTGAGTGTCTCCTAATACGGTAATAACTGAATACTGGAAGTTTCATTATTCAGCATATCAGTGAGTATGACTGCTTTTCAAATCCTATACCATGCAAGAACCAGTATTAAAAGTAATTTAGTACAATTTTTATAAAATTAATGAGTACATTTGGGGGAAAATAGAATGTTTTCCCTTAATTTATAAGCACAGTATCTTTCAGGTGGCTTCTACTCTTGCACGATTTTATCTACATCGTCCTATACTTGTTGAAAGACATCTTAACGTCTCTCCTAAAACTGCTGTTGACGAAAATAGTAGACGTAAAAGTTGACTATGTGATGGCGAGTCTGAGATTGTACAGGACCCCGAGAAATGTCGAAATGTGAACACGTCCGTGTGTTAAGGAACTGGTATAAATGGGAACACAAACTGTGGAATCCACGTCAACGAAAAGGAACGCGGTAACGATTACCAACATGCGTGTTGTTTTCCTACCAAGTCATGTTGCTTTTGTTTCGTCTTTGCACGAATTCACAATTGGGTCGTGATTAGAGAAATTTTTCCTTTTCTCGGCGACATCGCGCGGTATCGGCACGAGATGTGAAATCTCGCGGATGTAGCGAGGCGTGGTTCCGTTACTATGCGACGGTTCCGCCATAGCTGGTATGAGATTCGAACCAACAACTTCTCCTTGTAGAGGCGGTTGCGATGTTGATATCGACTGAACATCCTGCTATATCTTAAATCATGTGATGCGGCAAGGACTCTCCAGTCTGACGTTCACAGGGAGCGTCGTTTATTGGAGGTTGTCGAGTTGAAGCTTTTAGTTTCTTCATCGTTAACCCTCGTCTTCGACTCGTACGAACTATTAACCCTAATCGAACTAACAGTGGACAATGGGATGTCATTGCCGCATACCAGGTCAGCGGGAATCTTTGCTCTCTTCCTCAAGAAGGCATAAGTCATGACGTAAAGTAGGGTGGCCGTTGTAAAACGATACAATGAACAATGCCGAACTAACCGCCACAAAGATGACGAAACCCAATTCATCCGATGGCACGAAATTACATATCATTCGTCCCTCGCAAGTGACCACAGATATCGACATTGGAATCAGAATGAAGAATACGACGGAGGTGACGGAACATACAATGACAAGTACTATCGACATTCGTATCGTCATACGACGCCGGAGCGGACGACAGACGACCATGTACCGATCGACACTGATCGCGGTGGTGAGGAAAAGAGAGTCGAGAGCGAATATCTCCTCCGGGTAAAAAACGATCCGACACAAGGCCACGGTGGTCAGTTCAGGAAACCCGCTTCGGACAATGAATGCCGGTGAAAATGCGCAGGCTACGAAGTCGACGATCGCCTGGCCCATGATGAGGACATCCGTGCTCGTCTTCCGTTTCTTAGAAGCATACGCTTGGACGATGAAAGCATTGCCCGGTAAACCCAAGCATAATGAGATTATGTAGTAGGTTAAATTCACAATGATGTTGTTGGTGATGTCGGAGTCTACAGCGTATTCTTCAGCACTTTCAGAATAGCATATATTGCTTTTCATCACCATACTGATCATTATCGAAAAATTATCGTCACTATGGTTATCCATACCATTAGCGAATGTATGACCCCTTTGCAGGCACACGTAGAGGTAAAATGCAGTGAGCGTATAGCTCTATTTTTTATCTTCCTTCACATTATTACCCGCCTGACAAAAATATTCCGAGTAACTAATATTTTCTCTAACATCAATAGACAGTGACTCGAAATCGACTGATCATGCTGATGATGAGATAACAGTGAAAGAAAGAAGGTGTTACTTGCTAGAGTTGCCAATTCTTCATAATCGGTGCCAGCGCTGACATGGCTGAGATGACTGAATCGTGAAAATAATTTCGTTCTGCATTAAACGCTCGGTACCAATACGTGATTGCTATTATGCTAACAAGAGCGGGGGAAATTAAAATGATTGCAGGCGAGGCAAAAGAGAGAAGGAGAGGGAGAGAGATAGAGGGATGGACACAGAAATAGAGATGGTGAGAGGGAGAGAGAAAGAGGCAGAGATATGTAAAGAAAAATATAAACCTGCAGTTTTTGAAAGAGAGAGAATTAAAGGTAAATTGTCACTTGGTATTGACCCATTTTGACTAATGCCCGTGCGATCTCATCCACAAAACATGGTCTACATTAAGCATTTTTTCTCATACCAAACAACTTTTGTTAATTATTTTTTGTCTAATAGCACACTCTGCTTTTACCATTTTGTCTAATTCCCATTTGTGTCTAATGTTCATTTCGATTAATGTCGCAAATTTGGCTAACACAACATAGTCAAAAGAGGTAACAAATGGATAAAAGACCAACTAGGGCCTATTGGGAATTAGACCCCCCCCCCAAAAAAAAAAAAAAAAAAAAAAAAAAAAAACTATTTAAAGATTTGGCTATAAGTCAAATTTGGTAATTGGACCATATGAGATCATACCAAGATTGCCCAAATGGGTTTAGCCCATGATCAGAAAATTTGACAAACTGTTGTTAGACCAAGCTAATATAAAAATTGTTCACCTCTGCTTATTAAATAGTTCAGATTCTGAACGATTTTATTGCATTGCGATATTACACTACATCTCGGCCGCCGAGAGATGGCGCGACCCCGAATCATACGGGTATCATACGGGCGAGAAATTTTTTTTTTTTTTTTTTCACCCGTACAATTCGGGGATCGCGCCCTCTCTCGGGTTGGCAGCAAGATGGATTGCTCTTACAATAAAATCGTTTAGAATCTGAACTACTTATTAAAGAGCTTCCCCCTCCCCCTCCTCTCTCTCTCTCTCTCTCTCTCTCTCTCTACCGTATATATATATTATTCTCTTTCTCTCTTCCTCTCTTTCTCCAACTCCCTTCCCTCTCTCCCTCTCTCTTCTATATTCATCTAACGACAAAAGACTTGTGTCAATTTTCCTCTCTCTCTTCTACAATAATTGTATACAATGTTCTAGTTTGCCAGAGTAGCAAATAATGCCAATGGCATCGCATTAATTACCACGTAATTTTATGCAAAAGGATTCTTTTACAATCGAGTGGAACCCACACAACCTCCAATTAAAAAAAGACTGAAGTACTTCTTCATTTTCCTCTCATTCAAGCACCTACCAGAATGACTCAGGTTTAAATTTCATCATCGAAGAATACCCTCAAGCCATGAATATATATGTTTTTATGTTTTAACATTTTTTTAATGTGTGAACTGTTAGAGTTTGCTGTAAATATGTTTCATGTATATATTACAATAATTGAGATTTTTGAATTTGTAATAACTTCATTCTGTTATGTTGGGACCCAAATGTATATAAATAAGCTCTACACTCTAAAAAAAATGAGTAAAATCTTAGCCAATATTGAGCAAAAAGGTAACTCGCGTGAAATTGAGTAAAAAATATTACTCATGCGGTTGAGCTAAATGTTACTCAGAAAAGAGTAACTTTTAGTCATCTATGTATCATTCCTAATCCTAGCTTCGAAAGGAGTAAACCATTAACCATTAGTTTACTCATTTTCTTGCGAGTTACCTTTTGACAAAATTTACTCCGTTGGGAGTAAAGCATTAGTTTACTCATTTTCTTGCGAGTTACCTTTTGACAAAATTTACTCCGTTGGGAGTAAAGCATTAGTTTACTCATTTTCTTGCGAGTTACCTTTTTTTTTACAGTGTAGATCTTATGTACTGTCTAACAGTATTGCTTATCCTGTCAACCAGTATATGAATGTTGTTTATACTTGTACTTGTGAAATAAATCAAATCAATTCAAGCTTCATAAATGCAGCGAATGAATATATTATATATTTTCAATAATTATAATCTTAATCTTTATAATTCTTTATTCATTTAGTATTTACTTTCAAATTAGCTTGATCTGTACTTCATTAAAAAAAAAACAATAAAAAAAAACAAGCGCGATGACGAATTTATCAAATGGTGACGAATGAGACATCGACGGACTCGTGCGACATTAAAGATGATTACGATGATGACATCGTGTACGAGCATCTTGAATAAATGTAACTCAAGATGCTCGAGTATTCTATATGATTACCCCGGTAACGCCCTCATCGTTCAAGCCTATGACTGGAAGAAATGACTTACATTAATAACTATTATAGCTTCAAATCCACTTAGTTTAACACCAGTTGGTGCAATCTCTGATTGTCTAAAATCACTTGGCTAAACCATTTTATCTGTACTTGCATTTTTATCTAATTTTATTTTGGTCTAATACAATAATTACTACTTGGTCTCATTCCCAATTCGCCTAATATCCAAAACTCTGTTGTAATGTAATAAAAGTCAATTTTTGATGTTTGTGTTTATTGTCTTATTTGACTAAATGTTTTGATGTATGTGCAGGACCCTGATTGAAAACTTGTATTTTTAATCACTGAACAGGTAGCCCTGAGTAAATAAAAAGGAAATTATATAACAATCAATAAATCAATAAAGCAAGTCAAATAAAAATAATCAAACAACAATATTACAGTGTGAACAAGACTAAAAAGCCTTTTATTCAGCAACAGCCTTAAGTCGCATATGCATGTGTGGGTTCGGGGGGGGGGGGCGGACCGGCGTCTCCCCCCCTCCCCTTCGCAAAAAAGAGGAAAAATTGGTGACCGAAGTGAAAGACCTACCCTACCGTCATGTACGTAATTTTATTATTTTTTTAATGACAATTTCGGACGGCCAAAGCCCCAAAAAATAATTCACTCCTACCCCCACCCTCACCTCTGAGAGCAATTTTGGCCAGTGTAAAGTGAAAACAAAATTGAGTTAACATTTTTGCTCGTCCAGCGTAACATGAAATAAGTTTTGGTGTAGCAAAATCTGAATTTCAAATTTTGCCCCCCCCCCAATGAATCAGGATCCGAGTCGAGTCGAAAGCTCAAATACATAATTATACAGATTATATTGGTCGTTTTGTTTTTTGTTGTTGTTTTTTTTTATAATGATATTTAGAAATATCATTATCAGTTGTATTTTTCTCATAAAAAAATGTCTCTTCACGTATTGATCAGCATAATCAGGAAATACTCTTTCTGTTTTAGTTTCGATTTATGATACTTCACATCGGGGTCTCCATTACTTTGCCTTTGTGACGTTATATCTTACTATCTTATCTAACTAACTTACAAACTTCCAGTCATGCAGTAAATCGGAAATGAAACTGGGTGAAAGTCAATAAAAACCTCTCATAATTATGCTTGGCAATATTTGTTTATATTTCAACTTTGCATAAAAGAGCACTAATGAATTTTATAGATTGACCACACTGACCTTATTTGATGAACTTTTGATCATGCATTTACATGAACACAATAAACACAACATCTGGTGAGGGGGAGGGGGTGGTTGTGGGTGCAGTTTTGCCTCCTTTTTGTTGTTTTTCTTTGGGGGCGCCCACAGACAGTTACAATAGGACATAGTAAATAAAAACATTGGCACATATGTATAACATTTTATTTTGAAACTGAGGATAATTGATTATTTCCATGAATCTGATTACATCATGAAGTTGGATATTATGTATGTGTGCATGCCATGTTTCAAACTAGGTGCATGGCTATTATAAAGAAAATAAATAGTTTGAAATTCCATTATTGACATACATTTTTTCTGTATCAAAAAAAAAGAAAAGAATACATCTACATGCAGGGGCCGCTGAGCGTTTTTGAAAGTGGAGGGGCTGAACCGAAATTGTGGGGGAATGGGGGCTGAACAGACTCAAAATCACAAATCTATGGTCATTTTTGCGATTTTGTACACGTTTGCTGAGCCCCCCCCCCCCCCGCTCTGCTGCCCATGCATGTATTTATTCATATTATTTGCATTTATTTTAGAGTAGGGTTGGCGTTACAACCGGCCCATTTTTTTTCCTCTTTTTTTCTTTCATAATTATTATTCAATAAAGGGCTGTCTTTCATTTTACTCTTTGTTGAAGTGGAATGTCTCGTTTTTCTTCTCGGTTACTTTTGGAGAGTGTTGCTGCAGACATTGCTGTACTTTCGCCCAGTATTTCAGGGTAGCTGGATTCTTGAAGCCATTGGGGCCCCCGTTGTGTATGCGGGCAAAATCTTCACACTGTGGCGTATGTCCGAGGTGGCTGAACACGGCATAACGAGCCATGTATCCCTGTACCGCCTCCTTGCTGCATTCCATAGTGGCTGTGCAGAGTTTCCAGTCTAAGAAATAATGTTGATGTTATACCGGACAGACAGGAAAGGATGAAAAAGAAAAGGGAAATCGTTATAATGCTGAAATCAGCTCTTGTGTAACAACGACAAACATTGCTTCAGGCCCGTAAGCAGGGGGGGGGGATTTGGGGGTTTGAACCCCCCCCCCCGTATTCGAGCAGGATACACTTGTCCGAAAAGAAAAGACAAATACATGCAGTGGAACCAACTCCCCATTTTGGAGGCATAAAATACAAGAAACGAATAGTATTGATTCAAGTCATTTTCAGGGAAAAGGGAGGTCATCATGCATGCATAAATAACTTTTAATATTAACAAAACTTTACATCGCATATTATTTTTTCTAATATACTATATCTTTTAATACAAGAAAACATAAATGTTAAACTTACCACCCATAAGATCACCGCCTTTTAGTGTGGCATCGTTCCAGTACGCATCCTTGATCTGAAATGGACCGCATGATAGAGATCCGACATCCATACTACATACTGGATCAGGCATCTTACAGTTGGATTCCACGATACAGATACAATGCAGACAATCGGCTGGCACAGGGGTGGGGAGGACCAGCTTGGGTAGATTTTTTTCCTTCGTTGCTATGACGACACGGTCGAAAATGAAATTTTGGGTTTACAATGTTCAGTATTCTAATCAAAATAAAATATTTAATATATTTTGACAGCTATAGCCCAAATATTATATATTGATACCTATATCATTTTGTCAGGCAAAAAACAGAGCTTTATTATTTTTTTCAATCCGATGCAGAACATAATATTATACTGTATTAATCGTTCTATCAGAATCACTTATATTGTGTTATGTAGTTGGCAGGAATAGGCTACCCAAACAAGATCTGCAATAACGAGTTCCGCAGACAAGAGAGAGAGAGGGAGGGGGCAAAGAGAGATATGCAGTCTGTGTCAAATAAAATGGTACAAGTGAAAAACATTTTTTGGTAGTATGAAGATTAATCACAACCTGGTATTGTTTGGTATTTTCATAAAGCTGGAAAATCAAACTTTCTTGTGCAATATTTTTCATCACATTTGGTGCTGTAATGTTTGAGATATGACCAGTTTTCTACAATCAAGAAAAATTAATTTTTCGCGCGACGTCCCATGCCTTTGTGTAGGTATCGCATAATGGCCATGAATTCAGCTCTCCAGAACAATAGAAGTGCGTGATTTCGATTTGTTCCTCGTCGCACAAAATTTAGCATAACTTTTGTTTTACGAAAGCAAATTATACAGAGCAAAGTGCATCAGCAAGAAAAATCTTTCGGCTTTAATTTGGTACCACAAACACACATTATTTGAAAATATTTCACACCTAAATTATTTTTTCCCCGACTGTACTAATTTTTTTTTTTTTACACAAACTGTATATATAGAAAGAAAGACAGAGACAGAGACATAGAGAGAGAGAGAGAGAGAGAGAGAGAGAGAGAGAGAGAGAGAGAGAGAGAGAGAGAGAGAGAGAGAGAGATAGAGAGAGAGAGATAGAGAGAGAGAGAGAGAGAGAGGGGTTGGGTCACTTAACGTATTCCTAAAAAAAACTTATCAAGCAAGTCGGATACATAATTTTGAAAAGATAATTATTGCACTATGGGATGGAATTATAACCATATACTTCGCAATGTTTCAACTAATGCGGCGGTCACAACTCGTCGTAGGCTACGGGGCACGTGCCATCAACGTAGCCTGCGTTGCATGTACAACGGACGCACAGGTCCTGGTTCAACTTCTGCGATTCCTGCGTTTCTGTAGTAAGGGTATTGTAAAAACCTCCTGTACGTCGTACATGCATTGTACCTGCGAGGTACCTCCGCTGCACGAATTTTCTACGAAATCCGTCGTAGGGAGTTGCACGTCGAAGGTACGGCGAGTTGTGACCGCCGCATTATTCATTTTATCAAAAAATCTACTACTTTGTAAAATGTCAACACACAAACATTATAAACTATTTTATTATCAAATTGGATATAAATCATTTTTTTTTTAAAATCTGAATATTAAACTTGAGCAACTTACCCATGACATTTGATGGAGCTATAGCAACCATACACAAAGCAATCGTCAGGCCCGTGAAGTTGAACTTAAGAGCCATGTTGAGTCTATTAATGTTGGTTGATGTTGATCGGGGAATTTGTTACAGAATGTTGACTTTTAAGCCTGTGCTGTATATATTTATACGCTTTCGATAATTGGCAGACTTTCAATGTAAATATAACATTCAGTTATTTTTTGTTTAATACTTCCTTAACCACCAGTCACAACGAGAAGAGCGATACTAGACAATGCCTGATATGGGTACAAGCTAACATAGGGTTGATCATTGTTCGGGTCTACAGTGTGACATGGGGGTATGTCAATCGGGGAATCCCCTAAGTTCAAGATTGCATGCTTGAGTTATTGAATTGAAAGGTTTCATTATCATTTTGTTCGCGGTCATATGACCGAAATGCGATATTGTTCAGTTTAGTTTCATTTATTTCTATCCATTAAAAAAGATATTTTACAAACATTCAAATAATTATATTCAAATTTCTTTATTGTAATACAGCGACTGGTATGATAGTTATATTTATATCCGTCATGGTAAGAATCTTAATAGGTGATTGGTCTAAACCCCGTCATGTGACCAAAGGTAGTCCCAACCAACGTCATGAATTGTGCAAAAATGCCACTAATCCTGACATCTGACGTCACAAGCCGGGAATATTCCCTTGAGCCGTGGATAGTACCTGCGAATAGCCACGGCTCGATCAAACGATAGTGGCCTATCGAGTGATCGAAGCTAGTTGAGAGCAAAGACCCCATTTTCGTACCATTTTACGTTGCTGAACCCCCCCCCCCCCCCCCCCCCCCCCCCCCCAGCCCTCGGCGGCTCCGTAGCCCCGATCGTGTGCTCGGCATGCCGTGACGTCATAAAGGTATCCACCTCTATGCGTGACGTAAGGTTTGTTTTGACGATGGTGCGCGTACGTACATTCGTGACGCGCGTGACTCATCGAATTTTGTTTACATTGTGATCTCGCGTAGTAGGCTAGATAGACGGGATTTCTGTCATGTTTGCCGGAGAGTGCGTGCCTTTTTCTTAGCCTAGGATCATGGCAGTGCATTGACATGGATTATGGATAATTTTTACAAGTAATGTGTAAAGTAGTTTGAAGGATGATGATGATAGCAAGCCGAGGTTTTCGTCTCGTCTATTCATTCGGGGAGTTCATTGTAAATGGCGACAGCAACGCTGTTAGTTTGTCAGCGTTTGATCAGTGAATGTACAATTATGTAGAAGTCTAACGTTAGTTACGCAGAACAAGAATGTGATTGAACTTAAGCAGAGGCCCCCAACTTTTCGAAGAAGAGACCCAAAGGTCGAGTGAGTAAACGCCCATTTATTATTCAAAATGTAGATCTAACTGTTTAAAGGCCCGTTTACACCGCATCCGGCACGGCGATCCGGCACGGCAGCACGGCAACCCAAAAAATCGCTCCCCATTATATCCTATGATGCTGTTCACACTGCAACGGTGCCGTGCCGTGTATTACAGTACGGTATTTTTTGCCGGATTTGCGGATCGATCCAAGAGCCATTTTTGGAGCACGGCACACGGCGTTTTCACTTTTGGCCAATCACAGTCCAGAGATATTACGTCACTTTACTCGCCACTTTTCATGATTAATATAATTGAGCAACAATTTTTTCCTGCGGTGCCGGTGGCGGTCTATATATAGGAATTTACGTGTTAAATCGTTTGCTGTTTTAATACAAAATCGCAAGGATACACAAGCTGAATTAAAACTTTCCAAGACCAAGCCCTACCAGATCAGCTACACAACAGATCTTGGACCGGTAAGAACAACCTTAATCTATTGACTGCATAGATAATTATTTGTGGAGTGCGTGGTTTTTTTTTCGAATGTGCTGCCTGAGGCTAGACTGTGGCTGTGCAGGGTTGAGTGTGAGACTATAGTCTGAGTGAGAGTAAAACATGAAAGATTTGGCCTTGGCTTTGGTCTAATAAAACCCTAGTCTTGTCTAGATCTTGAGTATATTTACTTAGGTAGACTACTCACGGATGATGAGAAGGTTTTGAAAATCAATTGTCACCATTTCTAGGTAAAAATAACTTTGAAAATGATGAAATCTAAGAGGTCGAGAACACTGAATCACCAACACAGATAAGCACATCTGGGACAGTGCTTATTTGTGATAATTTCTAAGCGCATTTTTCATACAGTTGCATTCAGTATAAATCTAATAGTAGACTCTCTATATATCTAAACATGTATGTCTATCTATCATGTCTATTCAAACGTGTACAAACACTTCGAGGGAGAGTCTAAACGAGAGCAGATCTAGATCTAACGTTAGAGTTCTAGATCTACTAGATCTAGGCTACTAGATCTAGATCTAACGTTAGATCTAGATCTAACTTGTTAGGCCTCTTTAGTCATCTAGGCCTAACTGATTCTAGATCTAACGTTAGATCTTGAGGCTAGAGTGTGGATCTGGATCTGGATGCTTTGATGTAAAAACGCCTCTTTGTCTAGAGAACATTTGTCTAGAGAATTAGATCTATGTAGACTAGACTTCTAGTGATCTAATTTAGGCATAATGTTCGTTAAATCTAGACTTGGCTATAGGGGGCCTAGATCGAGGTCTTGTTTTTTTGTGATATTTGGTTAGGCCTAGGGTAGCATGCTCGTGTTCGGGGGAGTGTTCTCGAGGCCGGGCATGACCACCCTCCCCGGGTAGACGTGTCAGGGGCACTGAAAAAGAGAGAAAAGGTGAGAAAGGGAAAGAAGGGCAACCAGAGGGAAAGAAGAAGAAAGGGAAAGGAGAAAAAAAAAATAACGGGGCTACAAATGAACCTTAAACCTACAAGCTACAAGCTCCAAATTGGTCTTAAGCTTGGGGCGCTAAATTAAACTAAGGGGGTGCCGTCTGGGCACATAATCGATTTTAAACCCAGGGGCACCTTTTCCCGCTCACATGATCCTCTATTCATGAGAAGCTAAGTCAAATCGAGACCCAAAAAAGCTGAAATTTTATGGTCATTACGTATGCTTCGCGCTGACATAATTTCCAAGTGATCATTGTTAGATTACATTCCTGAAGAATATTCCTAAAATGCACAACATGTCATGCTTTCAGGTCACTATTTTACTGTTTATGGGGATATTAGTCTAGCCGCCAACTCGATGTACCTTGTTTTGGCGTCTATAGTTTTTTTCTCAACGGATTATGATTGCCTAAACCTTCAATATGAAGAAACCGATTGCTGACACTCTGTCAGCATTGAGCATTTTGAGATATGTGACGTCATACAAAATGGCCGCCAAAATACAGAATTTTCCTCTAAAAATGTGTAAAATACAGTTTTAGTCAGCTAATTATTGTCTGAATGTCTCTGGGAACTTTACTAATTATTGTTTTATTTATATCGCATGACATAAATGTCAAGATAATTTGTATATTTGTTTATAGCGCCCTCTATTTTTGAATTTAACAAAAAATGTGTGCTACTCAAATGATAGGTCTCATTTTCTTCAAATTTAAGGCAGATTGTGTTGCCTAAACCAGCCAAATTTAATCTCTCTGTAAACTCTGCCTATGAATCTCACACTCAGACGTTTAGCCTCCCCCATGAAGTAACTGGAGACCACATGAATGTGGCTTTGAAGACTTCAACAGCGATCATGTTACATGGGAGTATAGAGAAATCAATGAAGACGACGAACTCGTCGAAAACTTGGCTGATGCAAGTCACATGGTACTCATTCATGATGCAAAGCTCCCCTCTTCCTTCCTCTGCGAACGATAGAGCGGATACAACCATGACTGGGTGCCAACATTGCCAACCAATGTGAGAAACCAATTCCGCACACCCAGCATCAACCAATCGGGCCTATATTAGAGTGAACGCTGCTATCACACCTCACACGGTTCTCTTCCGCTGCCGTTTCCACTCAAGGAAAGCAATGTGGGAACAGTTTGCATTAGATCTGGATGATGATATTCAAGTCCTTCCGTCCATTCTATGTAACTATGACATCCTTGTAGAGATGATCAAGAAAACCTCAGACAAAGCATCCTACGAAGCTACAGCACAAGCTATACACCAGGCTTGTCTGATGACTCCAAGGTGCTTTACTGTGAGTATGTAAAACGCCTTCAGAGTGACCCTTTCAGTGTTGATGAAAATGGAATGTGGTGAGAACCTCACTACAGTCATTATGGAAAGTCGACAAGGAAAATGGCAAGAATTGATCTAGTCAAAGGATATGATCCACAGCAGTAGGAAAGCCTGGAAAACAAATCGGATTCTGGGAAATGACTACACGAAAACCCAACCAAGACCATAATTCACTGCTGACCAAGATGCCCATCAGCTCCTTGCGACCAGTCAGGGAAACCGTGATCATTGTTCCAGGAGAGCGAAGCTTCCCCAAGCTGCTGAAGATGCTTCCAAGAAC
Organism: Paracentrotus lividus; assembly: GCA_940671915.1. Lineage (NCBI taxonomy): Eukaryota > Metazoa > Echinodermata > Echinoidea > Camarodonta > Echinidae > Paracentrotus > Paracentrotus lividus. The sequence continues at coordinate 10,877,804 of CALNVZ010000641.1, read as the reverse complement.
GCTCAGACCTGACAAGACCTTTCAGTATGAAAAACCAGTGTGATGGTATCAAGACCATGAAGAACAACAATGCTGCAGGCCTCGATGACATCCTCTGCGAACAGATCAATCACCTTGGACCTGTTGTGCTTCAGTGGCTGCTTAACATGCTAAACTGCATACATTGCATACATTCTCGAAGCTATGGAGGAAATCAAGAGTCGTTGTCCTGCTTAAACCGGGCAAAGATCCAGCCATACCTAAGAGATATATACCCATCTCTCTACTGTGTCATACATGTTCATGCAACTCTTTGAAAGACTATAATCGTATTGTCCCTATTGATGATGACCTCCTCATTCCTGAACACTAAAAGACAGGTTTCCGGCCAAGAAAATCCTGTACTAGCCAACTCCTAAACCTCACACGGTACATCGAGGATGTGTTTGAAGAAGAGCTTATTACCGGAATAGCTTTTGTTGACCTCCCAGCAGCCTATGACACTGTAAACCATATGATTCTCACCTGTAAATTCTATTAGAAGACAAACGATGTGAAGCTGACAAAGCTACTCCTGAACCTGCTATCAAATAGACGGTTCTACCTGGGTTCACCATGTCGTCCTTAAAGTTAAGAACGAATTAACGAGCGACGGGATAATGTTCTTACGTGCTGTACTAATTGATCTAACTGATCACCAGTCGTTTATAATAATATATTTGTTTGTAACTTACCAACGAATTGGTGAAAAACCAGCCTTGATGGCCAGCGCAGCAGATGGCGCAAGATAAAAATGGTCTCCCAGAAGGGAGTACCATTGCCTCTCTGCTCTTCAATGTGTATACTAATGGCCAACCAATACACCCAGATACAGTTTCTTGTATGTTGACGATCTCTACATTGCCTCACAGGAACATTCCTTTGAAGACAATACAGGAGGGGGTCCCCATTCCATCTACAACCACAATCCTACCAACAACAAAACTGAAATCAAGACATAGTTTCCTCCGTTCTACAGTATCCATTGATAGCTCTGCCCACAAACTTAGGCTGACCCTGTAGACCAACCATCGCTAGAAAATGCCACACAGGTTATTCATAAGTGCAAAGTGATCGTGCCTGAACTATCTCGGCACAGTCACAGGACGCTGTAAGGTCTTTTTGGAAAATTTGGAATACAACGAGGACGGACATACTGTGAGTGTGGGGGAAGAGCACCATGGAGCACCTGCTGTTATGCCCCCACCTAATTTTACCATGTACTTTTACCTGGAAGGGTTTAACCCCAAAGCAAAGTCCTATGTCCTGCACTGATCTAGTGTAATATAATGTTGTGACCCCAGGATCCAGAAGCATGCAGTGCATTATCAAAAGTTAAAGTTTTCTCAATAGAAAAAGTCATTTATAATAAGCCAAGTTAAAATTAGCCATATGTTGATCAAAATCATAATAAATGTTCCCAACTGAGCTCTTCCCCTGAAAATGTGACCAAAAAATAATCATCTGAAAAGTCATTAAAATAAATATATTCAATCTTCGGTGTTGAGGCGATTAGATAATGCAAATTCTTTGTTTGTTAATATCAATGTCTTTGATATTGAAAGGCTTCAGCGCATCCAAAACCATGCCGATCATACCACACCTCTACTAAGAGATTGCACTGGTTACCTGTCTCGAAGAGAATTTTGTTTAAGGCATTGATTTTATTTAACTATGTTCATAATTTGTCTCCTCATTACATTTCAAACATGTTTTCATTTCTCACACAGTCAAATTACTCTTCACGTTTTCGAACAGACCCCCTTCTTTTGAAAATTCCAAAGATCGATTAAAAAAAATGTGAACAAACTATTAGCAGGTTGCAGGTCCCAAAATTTGGAATGGTCTTCCTTTTGAAATTCGTTCTTGTACAACAGATCAAACATTTAAGAACAAATTGAAGACATATTTTTTCGCCCTCTGGTCGGTTTATACTAACTTGGAGAGCAAGTCACCTTTCTTACTGTTGTGTTTTGGTTTTGGTTTTTTATGTGAAGCGCCTTGAGCAAATTTATTTGGAAGGGCGCTATATAAGAATTGGTTATTATTATTATTATTTTTATTATTAATTACCTTAAGAGGCCTGTTCTTTATTTCATTAACAGGATAGTGTATCAGTTCTCCAGAATTATCATCTCTCATTTTAAAGGTCGAAAAGAACCAATTAATGTTTTAATTTGTTTCACATGGAAAGTTATTCATAAAACACCATCTAAATAAAACCTATTATTGGAAAAAATATTTGAGCCATTAAACCGATCCTCACTGCTTTAATGAAAAATATTTCATGTAGGCTTATCCCTTCTTGACTGGTATTCATATTTTTCAGAGAAAAAATGGGGGAAGGGGTTGAAATTTATCATTTCGGAAGCACATATATTTCATGAAAACCAATACTTCAAAATTGAGGGCGCTATGAACAATATGCAAATTAGCATGTAATGTATGGCCATGTGACCTAACAAAACAATATTTAGAAATGGTCTAAGAGATATGTAGACATTTAGTTCCCTAATGTTGTTGAAATGTCCACATTAATCATCTATTTTCTCAATTTTAGAGGGAAATTGGGTAATTTGGCGGCCATTTTGTATGACGTCACATATCTCAAAATGCTCAATGCTGACAAAGTGTCAGCAATCGGATTCTTCAAATAGAATGTTTAGGCAATCATAATCCGTTGAAAAAAAAACTATAGACGCCAAAACAAGGTTAGGCCCCAAATTTGCAATCTGCTGCCGGACTATATTAATTGAAACTCCGAAGTGCTTATATATTTGATGACCTGTGATCAAAGTTTACTTGCCTTCGGGCTCGCATCATTTGCAAGAGAATATCAATATTCCTGATAAATATTCTAAAACGCTGAAAACGTCATGTTTTCACTTCGCTGGTAGTAATGAGAATCTCCCCCACTTTGCTCTCCGCGCTCGCCTATTTTATGGTTAACAGAATAGGGCTACTGGATTGTTTGTAAAAAAATGAAATAGAAACAAATAAAATACAATAACCTGCTTTCAAATACATTCAATGTTTTCAGGTCGTTAAGTAGAGAAAAAAATTTCCTTGTTTTGATGTAATTATATCTCCCCAAAGTATAAAGTTCTTAACATAATTCTAAACAACTATCACATGCTTTCAAACATCTTATGCAAGCCCTATCATTTGACTCAAACGCGCGAGACATGGAAAACCGGGGGCGATACGTCGACGTTGGATCCATTATGTTAAACAATCTCTCGCTGGCATCCTAAGAGGTTGCCCATAACATAGCTATACTTCACCCCCCACCACACCAAGGTAATTACGACAAAAAAAACAAAAAAATAAATAATCAAATCCTTAGCATATCCTTTGATACTACAAACTAAAAATATTTATGACTTTTTTTTCTTTGGTTGACAAAAAGTCCCAGTCCCAATCTCATCCTCTCTCAGAAAGTGCCCCTTAGATAATTGTTCCCCGATCACTTTCGCTTAGTCTACACTATATCTCAAAAAGTAAACGTTTATGTTTGTTTGGTATGGAATTTATTGCAGATAACCATGGAGGAGGAAATAATCATCGCAGTAGAGACACACCATGCATTTGTGGCAAAATCCTGGGAAGCTTTGAAGGTGGAGCTAGGAAACCAGAAGTGTGGCGTCAAATGGGCACCCAACGTGGGATGTCAGGTTGGTGAAATAAACTGGTTTGGCCTTTTTAATCAAGCTTAATATAGCAAATGTCACTACTGTGAAGCAATGTCTTAAACTTTGATTTAAATCGAGGAATAGAAAGATCACAAAGAAGACCACAAAATGTTGCTCTTTTGTGTGTGTTTGTGAAGGAATGTGTCTACAAGATGGTAACAACTGATACTTGCAATCTAATAACTACAAAATTATACTAAGTTTCGGGGTCATTGTAACTACTTTGCACTTATTAAAAAAAAAATAATAATGATAACTTGAACGTGATGTAAGTTACGGTAGATGAGACACCAGAATAGCCCTTAAAATCAATCGTAGTATAGATATAGAGGAAAATCAACCGAAAGAGTCGATTCTCAGAGGATACATAACTAATTATGGTATACTTTTCTTCTTCTCCTTTTCTATACTAGAGATGACGCAGCTGAAAGAAGTTGGATGGATATGAGGGAGAGTTTTCTGAAAAATAGGGAAAATACAAAAGAAGAGTGGTAGTGGTGTGGAAGGGGGGGGGGGATCGATCCCGTCAACAAAAATACAAATAGAGTGACGCCAGCAATTCCTCGTTCTACACATTCATTGTACAGTCGCAAGTGAGTTTAAAAGAACATTACCTCATCACTTTATTCCACTTTTAACGAAAGGTTCGAAATTCGTATTTTTGCAGAAATTTTAAAACTTTACGTGCCTGTAGTAGGACTACAAAAAGAAGGCAATACTTTGAATAATCAATTCTTTTCCAATTATAGATGAGCTTATATAGTCTTGATTCATTGAACATTGTCATGTATAATTATTTCTTAACATCTGAAAATTTATTAATTTTGACTTGTCATATCTGTACTCGACCCACCCATGCATGATAGACAGCGAGTTGATGGTTGTATAACTGATTTTTTTTTATTGTACGATGAATTAAAAGCTTTATATGAAGGAAAAAATCACCCCAAAAAGTTATAATTCAATTTAAAGCAAACTCCAATAAATAATAACAAAGATAAAGAACAATTGATCGTATTGACGTACTTATATTCAGCTCGGTGCTTTTGATACTATCGAAAAGAAACACGTACAATTATTAATAAATACACACTTCAAAAGCATAAATGAGATATCGAACAAATATTTTCTGCCAACAGGAGTACCAACTTAGCCCTTGATGAGGACACATCGGAGGACGCCGCCAGCGAAGCAGTGGAAGTGGAAACACAGCATGCAGCCTTCATCATCATTCTGAGGCACGTTTGTTCGTCTGAACCCACAGTTCAACCTTAGCTTACGTCTGAAAAAAAAACTGTAGAAAGGGTACGAAGAATTGTTCTGGAGAAAGCGATGTTACAGTCTATTCAACGAGAGATACATAATGTGAAGCATAAAACCCAGAAAAAAAAAAAAAAAAAGCAAAAAAAACAAAATCGGATTTCCACGGGATTTGATGCCAGACCTCCTGATTACCAGAAGGTGCTCTAGAGCCTAAGCTTGGAAACCCTAATGGTGATGCCCGTCACAGAGAACCCTTCAGCTTTAGTTTTTCGGTGGAACGGGCACTGTCATTAGGGCTTTCCATAGCTCAGGCGGTAGAGCACCTGTCTAGTAATTAGGAGGCCTTGGATTCAGACCCCGATGGAATCTGATTTTCTCCGTTCATTTTTTTTTTACTAGTACATGGGATATTTAAATAGATGATAACTCTCAATTCAGAAGTTAGGAACTTAACATCATGGCGAAGGAGGTAGATTTCAAATTGAACTTCAGCTTGCATGACGGGAGGTAGGTTAGACAAGTTGGTGAAAAGTGGATTTTCATTTTTGTTTGATCATTTTTCTTATTATTTATTTATGGTCAGTTTCACCCGTTGTTCAAATATCACATGTCTTTAAAAAAAATTAAACGTATTATCTTCATTACTCTCAGAAATATTTGATATGTGTATCTTTCTTCTTCTTCTTCTTTTTCTTTTTCCCCCTTATCTTTTTGGACTGAATCGTCAAAGTTGCTATAGTATTATCAATTTTCCGGCTTGAAGTTTGTTTTATGATGACAAACTTTGTATTATTTATATATCTTTAACATGCTAAGGATAAACCTAATAATTTGATAACTTAATAAGCAAAATACATTTAACTCTGCTTTCAATTAATTTCATTAAAAAAAAAAGAGGATAGAATCGATCTAAACTGTTGGTCATGATAAATGTTGGGTATTATTTATTTCTTACCCCAGTCACATTATTTTGCTATAGCGCTAATTTATTAAAATTGTTTGCCCCCACTTTCACTATTCGAGAACCTGGCTATATCTCGGGCGTTCCCCAAACCATACTCGGGGAATGAAACATACAATAGTTTGTCAACCCCCACAATGCCCATTTTTGCATTTTCCCTTCTCATTTGAGGCCCCATTTTGTTTACCATGCAAAGCAAGGCCCCTGCACCTCAGACATGCGTTGACCTCAAATGTGTTTTGTGGGGGTAGGACTGAGGGAGCTTTTTTTCAGCAAGGTAAACAAAAAAGACCCCGAAATGAGACAAAAGTGGCAAAAATGGGCATTTCGGGATTGACATACTAGATTCCCGGGGATAATCATTGTTTGGGGAACGTCCGAAATATAGCCAGGTTCCCCAAAAGTGGAAGTGGGGACTAATGATCTCAAGAAATTAAAGCTGGAGCAAAACATACAATTATATCACTATTTTTATGTAACTTATATTGCCCAACGACAAAAAAAAACCAACAAACAATCGTTTCCAATTTATGTATATCACTTGCAGGATATTTATCATGTTTATAATTTGTAATGACTTGCTAGCTAGTGCACCAAGGAGCGGTTATCTAAAGTATACTTTTCAAATTAGCACTTGAAATTATATTGTAGAGTTACATCTCATTGTCCCTTTGGACCGCATTGTTACAGCTCCGGGACAATCTATGTTACAGAAATTCAAGTTTGTGAAGAAGATCATAATAAATGTTTCTTTTTTTTGGGGGGGGGGGGGGGAGGAAGTTTGAATAATAACTTTCCAACATGCATACCCTTTATTTCAATAAACTTGAATGTTACGAAAGAAAGAATATATAATTATTATAATAGATCTAACAGATCACCACACTGATTTTGTACAAATATATTGATGCATTATCCACTATAGAAACATGAATGCAGGTATAGCGAAAATTTAAAGCGATGAGTAATCAATAACAATGTGGTTCTTCAATATCTCCTAGCTCAGCTTATTTGAAACGATGACAATAAGTCAACAGTTAAAGTTTATCTCCATACAGTTGCCTTGACAACTATGAACCTAATGACAGTCGATGGTGGAATAAAATGAGAAATAAATCATATATTAATGGAAAAAATAAGGTGTCGCTTTTATTCATTTTGGTTATTGTATCTTGCATTGGTTTATGGATCAAAGTCATGGACCTGACATTAAATTAACATTTTCAAATTAATCAAAATTTACAATTGACAATTTTTATTATAATTATATGATTATACATATATTTATAGTATAGATTTTATAGTAATTCTTTTTCTTCAAAAATTAGCATAAAAGAGGGTTGTGAATGGGGGGGGGGGGTAGGGGAGAGGGGGAAATCGCCATCCCTAAATCCCTTTTCTTCATTGAAGTGCTTTGGGGGATATGAGGGCCCTCTCCCTTTTTGCTCATCCAATTTCAAAAACATTTCGACGCCCTGCACCAAAATATTATGTATTGATATTTGGCCAGGGGAAAAATAGGAAAAGAATTTTAAGTGCAAAAGAAATTGACTTCTTGCCATGCCTAAGCTGGCTCTGTTTGACAAGCTACTGCACCCATGGCAGTCCCCCCCCCCCACAATTCAGCACTAAAATAATAATTAAAACAAAAACAACCTGATGTGAAAAAGGTGTACCTTTTCTGGCCCGGTGTGACGGAGGAAATAATTGGGTGTACAAAATCTTAAATCCGATTTGCGCACCCTCCCCCCCCTTCCTTGAAACAAGTGCTAGTGACGCCCTTCGAATCAAATACATATGAAAGTAGTTTTTAGAACTTCTCCTTAGCACTTGAAGTGAAGTTGGGTTCTCGATTGCCGGATGGCATCCGAACACGGTATGTCTTGCCGTGCCGTGTTCAGTGGAAAATCGAGAAAATGGCATGCCGTGCCGTAAACCGTGCCGGAATGCCGTGCCGGGTTGCCGTGCCGGATGCGGTGTAAACGGGCCTTTAGACTAGATCTAACTTAGATTTAGGCCTATAGACCTCTAGTTTAGATTCTACATCATTCATAGACCGAGGCTGCTCTGTCTTCATCGCGTATCCTCGGTCTAGATCAATCATAGATGCAGGGCAGGCCTAACAAGTTACCTCTTTAGATCTAACGTTAGACCCTATCTGGAGTAGATATCGGCCTGTAACGTTAGATTTCTAGAGATCTAGAATCTTTTATTTCCGATGACGGATATAAACCAGTTATATACGGCCTTCAGAGGTTTTGGTGAAACTATAGTCCCCTCACTGACGCGAATGCGACTATTTTCCTTCGGGGCTGCGCCCCTCAGGAAAAATAGTCGCTTTCTTTGCGTCAGTTCGGGTACTATAGTTCCAACCACCCCCTCTGGTGGCCGTATATAACTGTTCAATATACACTCTAATGCTGCAGTCACCATGGTCACACAGACACTTTCTTTTAATCACGTTTTGTTGTTTAATACTTATTTCATTTTCTTTGTTTTGTTGGATGAACGAAATTATCACTTTTTTCCACTGCTGACTATGATGGGTAAGAACCCGTGGGGATCCATAGAAAAAAAAAGGAAGTTTTGGACGCAACGACGGACGTAAAAATAAGTGTCTGTGTGACTGTAGTATAAATGAGGATTACCAGTCTGATCAAATTGCGTGCATGCCCAGTCTCCACAACTCCAGCATGTCCAGTCAGAGACTATACGAGCCGCGAACGGGTCGCAAGCTTGTCTCATGGCGCCTGTGAGATACCTAACCACCGTTACCGAATGAAACCTTGAACTTGAAGATGACAGGTCAGGGAAAGGGGTAGAGCTCGTTGTTTCGAAGGTTCCTTTGCCCGAAAGTTCCATGTTTCGAAGGTTCGTTAGTCCAAAAATATAATAAGGTTCTTTAATTCCGAAGGCTCATTTATTCGAACGTTCTTTCGTCCGAAAAGGAAACATACAGGTTAATTGTCCAAAAATGAAATAGGGTTCATTCGTCCGAACGCTTTGAATGGTCCCTATTCATAATCGGACAAACTAACCTTCGGAATAACGAACTCGATTTCTTTTTCGGACGAATGAACCTTCGGACTAATGCATCAAAATAATGTTCGGACGAACGAACCTTTTTTTTTTTCATTTTCGAACAAACAAACATCCAGGTATAGCAAATTGACGTACAGACGAACCTACGGAACAACGAACCTTCGGGACAACGAGCTGTAAGGGAAAGTCGTCTATAAAGGAACAGAAGTGGGCCTACATCTCACTTCTCGGAGACGTTCCCGAAACATATTAGATTTTCCCTTGACTCATGAAATGTATCCGAGACCTCTTCGCGGTTAGTCTTAAAACCGTCTGAAACCTATCTCAAATCCGTCTAAGACTAACCGAAAAGCCGTCTTCGACCCATCCCATGGCACGTGAGATGCCACCATATAAGGAAAGAACCACAATATCTGAATGATTTTAATATTATTAACAATTATATAACAATAATCAACACAGGAAAGATTTGGTGACGACAGTGATATATATATATATATATATATATATATATATATATATATATATATATATATATATATATATATATATATATATATATATATATACATATATATATATATATATATATATATATATATACATATATATATATATATATATGATACGTCACGTCAAAATGAGAGACTAGTCGCGATTTTTGAAATCCATTTTATTTGAATATTGATCCCTGATTCATTGCCTTGAATTTGATATATAACCCGACTGTAAAGAGTAAATAGAAGTGGAGATATTAGCCTCTGAACGCGGAGAATTGTGCCTTGGAAATCAAATAAGAGAAAACGTCTGCGAAGTTTGACTTCCGTTTGATCTCCGCGCCAGAAATAAGAATTTTGTCACCGCTGTACTCACGAAATGCCTAGAACACTTTAGTTACAAAGTGAAAGGACTGCAATTAGGAGCTGCATTCAGGTCCGAGAACAAGTAGTTTACCCGTCGGTCACGCATGATGGAGCCAAGCACGAGAAGCCGAAACAACGGCGATTGTTGTCTAAATAATGCAGTTTATTTGTAAGACCCACTTCTTGACCCCGGAATCTGAAGAACTCGCAGCCATAATGTTTCAGAATAAATTCTTCATGAAAGTCGGAGCGGGTACAATTACGTAATTAATTATTTAGTTTTGGAATGAAACGTCCTGTTTTAAGTAGCGAAAATATATATTTTACGAAGAATTAACAGTCGATAATGTTTCGAAATAATCTTCATGAAAAAGGTTGGACGGGTACAATTAGTATTAATTATTTAGTTATGGAATAGTAAACGTCTCGTTTTAAGGTGCGAAATTATTATTTACGAAGAACTTAAGATCGATAATGTTTCGAAAAAATCCTTCATTGAAATAAATATCGGAGCGGGTACATTACGTAATAATTATTTAGTTTAGGAATCATAATGACGTCCCTTTTAAGTAGCGAAAAATTTATTTTATCGAAGTACGTAAAGTTCGATATGTTTCGAAATAATTCTCATGAAACAAAGTCGGAGCGGGTACAATTACACTGTAAAATATTTGATTTTTACAGCAAATCTGCTGTCAGCAGAGTCGAAAAAGGTATTATAAAAACGGTTTTGCTGTAAATTTCTCTGCAAATAATACATGAGAAATACAATATACATCAGGAGTACACTTTGTTTCGTTTTAACTAACTGTGTAAGCTATAGAATCTTAATGATTTTTTTTTCCTTCTCTTTCATCAATTATTAGAGGGAAAATTTACAGCAAAACTGTTATTCTAAATTCAGTTGTTGTTGGCGACTCCTGCTACATCACTTGTTTGCTGTATTATTTTTTTACAGTTGTACGTAATTAATTATTAGTTATGGATAAAACGTCCCATTTTATAGTAGCAAATTATTATTTATCGGAAGAATTAAGTCGAATGAATGTTTCGAAAGAAAGCTCGCTTTTAATGAATAAAGTCGGAGCGGGTACAATTACTTAATTAATTGTTTATTATGAATGAAAACTCCGTTTAACAGCGAAAATTATTTTTATCGGAAGTACTTTAAGTCGAAAATGTTCTTCTAGCATCTAACTCGGTCATTTTCGTGATTTGTAGTAAATGTAAACATGAAAGGGCAGACATTTTTTCTATCTAACACTGTAAGTTCCGCTTTCTTCCTTTCCAGTATAGACTCACAATTCAAAGTGCGTAATGCATGTGTAGCACCCACGATTGGATCGATGAGACTACTGAACAGCACTTGAAAAGAGATCCTGTTTAGACTGGAAGATCCTGTTTCTTTCAAATTATTTCTATAAAATATGGACTAAAGATCATAGCGGCCGGCTTCGCACCTCTGGACAATGGCACCTTTGACTAAGCACCATTCATTAAAAGCGGAGGTGTAAGTTTTGAAATAAAAGCGGGACTTTTAACTTATAATATACCGTACTGCATGTGGCATACTGTACATTTCATTACATCATTATAGTTGCAACAAAATAGTTCAAGCAAAATATCAAATAATCAACCCTCTCATTATCGTGATAAGTATAACCTAGCGAGAATCGGAAAACGACAGGCTTAATCTCCATGCAACTAATGTTTTATTATATATCTAAAATAATGAACATTATTTTAACCCCTTAACCTTTCTATTTCTCTCTCTTGGTATCGCGGAGACGTCTTCGCAACTGAATTTTTTTTTTTTCGCGACGGATAAAACGTTTATTCCGTCTTTATTCTGTCGAGGAGAATTCTCCGAGATGTCTCCACGACAATTTTCAAAATCTGTTTCAAAGCAGTTTCAGAGAAATGTCTCAAAGTAGTTTCCGCGATTCATGTCTCGGAGACGTCTCCGCGACGTCTCAACAACCCGTCTCCGCGACGTCTCAACAACCCGTCTCAAACTTGTTTCAAAGCTGTCTTAAAGTTGTTTCAAAGTAGTTCCCGAAAAGTGAGATACCAGCCGAAGTTATAAACTAGATTCATTCGATTTGCCACTCCCCCCCCCCCCCCCCCCTCACTTAGCTTATTGGTTGCCACATAATGCAATATCAACCAATTTTAAAACCATACTTTTTTTTTCAATTTTATATTAGCATCTCTTACGCGTCTTAAGCCATTGTTTACTTTAACCTAAATACTTGTATCAGAAGTGTTATCACGTCACCTATTTTTTATGCTCTATGTTTCTCTGATGGAAACCAAATGTGTTATAGGGGAGGTTTATTTCCCGTCAGGGCAAACAGATACGCGGCCCCTAAAAGATTAAAATGCGGAAAATAAACGATTCATTTGGTCCAGGTAGCTAGTTCAAGCAATAAAACTAAGCGTAAAACGATCTCCTAGTTGCGCCCATTTTGATCCAGGCTTCCCCCCGCTCCCCCACCGATTTTAGATTTGACATTCGTGCGTGCTCCCCGCTATCCCGAGATGAAACAGCTTTTCTCACAGAAGTAGTGCATCGCACGCTAAATTTCTGAGTTTAAGCTTCGCTATCTACACATCAACAACAAAAACAAAAACAAGGGCACCAGTTGGAAACACAAATCACATGACTGTGATTACGTCATTAAACGCACTGCCGTTGCTAAGGGCGGAGCTAAACGAGAGGGGAAAATGGCGTGGCACGGCGCTTGTGTGTCCGGGAAAAAAAAATTATGACCGAAAAAACACCCGCCGAAAAACTGCTTTTTTACCTCTTTCCCGTTATCATTTTCACTCATTTTTTTAACAGTGCAAAGATGAAGCATGGAAAAACCAGAAAATCAAAAAACATTTTTTCCTCAAAATTTTGAGTTTTTTATTAGTTTGTCGATTTACTCGGATCTTTGATCTGCGACTTCTCTCTCATTTCGACAAGACGAATCACATAGGCTATGTTCAGATGCCTATCACTGATTCACACATTCCTATCTCAGGCTGAATCACCTGTCTTATTATGTACACACACTGTAATGATTCCGCGAGTCTTTTTATCAAACTTTATTCCAACTACCTATGTTTTCTGTACTGTATGTAGGCCTACTTGAGTTTTATATCAGTTAAGATTCCATTATATAGCATTGATTATGATGATGGAAATGCAAATTTCTGCGATATATCGTCCTTCTCTCTTTTCTCTATCTCTGTCTCTCTCTCTCTCACTTTAAAACAATTCTTATTTTGGAGAATATTTTTGCAGACATTCCTGGATTTTCGCCCAGTATTTCAGGGTAGATTGTTTCTTGTATCCATTAGGGCCCCCATTATGGATGCGAGCAAAATCCTCACAGGTCGGCTGATGTCCTAGACGGCTCGACACGGCATAACGAGCCATGTAACCCTGCACCACCTTCTCGCTACAAATGAAAGTTGCCGTGCAGTTTTTCCAGGCTACAAAATAGTGTAATTTAAAAAAGGAATGAAAAGAGGGGATAATAAATATAAAATCTATAATCAATAATTACATAATTTAAAAGACATCATTAGGGGAATTTCTGATATTTCATTTGAGGTGCACCCGGTGCACCCGACAGAGTCGACAGATTTGGCATCGATAGTAAGCTTTTACAAGCTATATTTTTTAAATATAAAAGACACCGCAACATGTATGCTTATGTACTGACAGTACCCAATGTTTTTTATACATTATCTATTTATTTTATTTGTATTATGCAATACATTATGTTAGTGCCTGGTTTGGCTTGATTGATTTACTTATACTAATGATTGTTTTTGTTTTGCTATGATTCTTCTTCAGACATCCTGAAGAAGGCCGAAACCTCGGATTAAAAATATTTTGAAGTACGCTACGCCCAGCCTGTACCAGACCCTTTCTTTTCTTACATACGCTATACAGAGATCTATATCTGTATACACCCCCAAAAAATATATATATATATATACGATATATATATATATATATATATATATATATATATATATATATACAATGTATACACACACATTATATACATGATAAAATGATATATTATTTAACCTACAGTTCATAAGATCACCGCCTTTTAGCTTGGCATCCTCCCAGTCAGCTTCCTTGATCTGGTACGGACCGCATGACGGAGAGCCGACATCCATACTACACACTGGATCAGGCATCTTGCATTTCGATTCGATGATACAGATACAATGCAGACAATCAGAAGGCACAGGGATTGGTAGCGCTATTTTCTTCTTTGCTATGACGTCACGATCAAGAGAATAATGATTTGAGTTCATGTTCAATATTCAATTAATCAAACCAAAAAGGTGTTAGATAAAATACTATTTTATATACAATATTTATATTATTTGTAAAGCAGAGAACAGGTCCATGTTTTAGACAGGCCTGTCCCATCCAGAACAAAGTATACATTATATAGGCCTATTACTTTTTTCAAGAGTCAGATCACTTATATTTTGTTATAGAATGGTATAGAATGATGTTGAATTTATTAGGCTATATAAACTAAAACAAAACTTCCAGATACGTGTCCCTTAAATGAGACTAAAAAGAGAAAAAGAGAAAATCTCATTCTCAAACGATTGCCATACATTTCGACAGATCACTATAATTTTCATTATTAGCCATTCCCCCCTGATATTTTGTAAATATATATTTTATGTTTGTTTTCCATTTTTCTGGAAAAAAAATCTTAACAAACAAGCCTTATTTGTAAATCACTGCACCACTAGTATATGGGATGCAATTACATTGCAGAGTTACTTTGCCATGTTTGAGGAATTCCGTTAATATCTGCTACTTTGTAAACTGTAAACAGATAATAGCGTTAATAATTATGAAAGTGGATGGGCCGAGCCGAAAGTGGAGGGGGGGGGGGCTGATCGAACAGGCTAGAAATAACAAGTTGATGGTTATTTTCTCATTTTTGTACACGTTTATTGAAAAAAAAACTGGGAATAGAAGCTAAAGCCCCCCCCCCGCGGCCCCTGATTTACATAAATTGTTTTGAAAGTGCAAGTACATCAACTAAAAAATCTAAACATCAAACTTTGATCTGCTTACCCACAGCAGTAATAGGGGCGATAGCAACCACACAGAAAGCAATCATCAAACTCATGAATTTAAATTCCAGAGCCATGTTGAGTTGGATCTCTTACACACTTCAAATAATGTTGCTTGATATGATATGTACATTTATATGTTACAAAATTTTTGCCAGTGCTGTATTTTTATACGCTTTTGATGACATGGATGAATGAAGCCCTAACAATGAAAATATTATATGCAGTTATTATCTGAATAATACTTCGAACGATATATGACAGATCTAGGTATAGGCTAACATTGGATTCATTATTGTTCAGGCTTACAGCGTGACGAAGGGTATGTTAGTCTGGGAATTCCCTTCAAGTTCAAGATTACAAGCATTTGTGTTATTGAATTACGGCGGGGTGGGAGCATCATTTTGTTCGCAGTCATGACCGAATTGCGAAATTGCTGAATTACCACATAGCTACCAGAATGGGTATAGTGGGTACTAAATTATTATTTATTTTTTTAATAATAAAAAAAAAAAAAAAAAAAAAAAAAAAAAAAAAAAAAAAAGAGAGAGAGGTCAAATTGGCCCCATTCTGGAGTCCTTGAGGGTCATACCTAATGCTGGGTTGATTGGGGCCAGACCAGATGTATATGTACGCCGAAAATTAACCCAAATATTGTATGACCCATGGACCTACAATGGGGTTAATCTGACCTTCCACTTTTTTTGTTTTTTTGATTGTGTAATTATATACTAGGCTCACATTCAGTTGCCGTGGAAAGTTTTTTTGACAGAGGGATGGCTGAGCCCTACGAAAACTGAATAATCAAGATCGTAATTTCTGCAGTTTCTAAATGTCTACTAAAAATTAGGGGCTACCCCTACCCCGGGGGTTCCTACTGAGTCTCTTTTTTGGGTTGAGTATCGTTTGCCATTTTGCTACGTGAATGGTAGACCAGTGTGTGAATGAATCGGGGAATCCCTTTAGTCTGTTTACTTGCGAAACCGATTCAAAACTCCCCATTATTTGCCTTCTACAGAAATGTGATATTTTGATTATTTTCCACAACTACTTCCTTTTAATGCCAAATCATGTGACATTCTGGTTTTACCCGTAAACTGAGAAATATTGTTGAAGTAATGTGTTCCGTTGATCCTAATTGAAGTTTCAATTCTATTCAATTAAAAACTGCTTTATTGTTAATTTTAAAAAGGCAGTAATAGAAACTTAAACATATTTTGTCTAAGATAAGGGTATAAACACGTTATACAAATTTAAAAGTCAACATTAAAATTTAAGTTATGAAACAAAAACATCTTGAAGAATTGAATATTTTAGACTATAATACATGTATCATGTACCATCTGTTATATACGGTTCTAGGACAATTACCCCCTGGACAATTACCGCCCCGGACAATAACCCCCGACGATACCACCCGAGGACAATTACCCCGGACAATTACCCCCGGGACATTCCCGAGGACAATTACCCCCGAGGACAATTACCCCCCCGGACAATTACCCCCGGACAATTACCGCCCCCTAGGACAATTACCCCCGGACAATTACCCCCGGACAATTACCCCCGGACAATTACCCCCCGGACAATTACCCCCGGACAATTACCCCCTAGGACAATTACCCGCCCGGACAATTACCCCCGGACAATTACCCCGAGGACAATTACCCCCGGAGGACAATTACCCCCGGACAATTACCACCCGGAGAGTTACACCCGATCAACTACCCCCCGACGACAATTACCCCCCTCACAGGCATTGATGTTGGAATCAAGCGGCCGCCATTGTGGGTCTCGCCCGGTGTCGCAAGTTTTCTAATTATTTTACTTGATTTTATCATAATGAATATCTCTTTCCTCTTTCATATTTCTCTTTCCTTTGCTCTCTCTCACTTTTCTTCTTTTTTCCTTGCTTTTTTCTCCCCTCTCACCATCTGCGCCATGAAAAAAATGGGGGGGGGGGGCTTGAGCCCCAAGCCCCCCCCCCCCGTTTGGATACTCATATATGCATCAGAAAATATGTAAACGGGCCCTCATATTACCTTTTATTTTCATAGAACAACAATTTGAACATTCATGAAAGACACAAAATACACATAATAATCACACATGTTGAAATATCTCTGATTCATCTCTGAATATCAACTGATATATGATTTTAATTATTTTTTGTTTAATTTCACGAAAAAATGGATAACCTTGGTCTGAACCCATGGTTTCTAAGGGCGGCAATAAAGGTCATAATTAATAACCCATAAATTAACAAATTAAGTGAAAATATTAACTAAAGCTTAAATATCAATTTATGTAAAAATAAGGTTAATCGTAAAATTAAATATCATACATAAGTTAATTTCCGA
>CALNVZ010000641.1:10828175-10854220 GCA_940671915.1 Paracentrotus lividus | reverse complement strand
GCTCCTCTACAACTGTCTCAAGGTGATCTCCAGTCGGGGAGTACTTCCTCAAGGTGGCACGCCCATCATTGGTCACCATGGCGACGAAGACGTTTCCCGCTTCGTCGATGCAGGAGAATGGGGAGCATCCCAATCGCCCGATCACGTGACCGACCTGACGGCCCTCCTGGCTCATGATCTCGACCGCATCTCGAAGACCTACAGTGCATTCTGTAACAGCAATGTGACCCGACTTCATGATTGACATGCACCAGGGCTGCAAGATGGTGGCGATGTTCCTCAGGAACCCACCAGTTGTCTCAAAGACTTCAATGTTGCTGAACTCGGAGTAACCCATGTATATTGTATCTTTATCATCCACGCAAACGCAACATGGTTTGTTGGTCTTTTGGGTGAAGAAGAATGAAGACATTTTGTGTCCTGCTTGGGTGATCATACCCAATTTGTTATCTGTGGTGCATAGGATGAGGTGTCCCGAACTCATTAGAGCCATACTGCTGATTCGTATATCATACGCTATCCTGCTTGTCTTCTTGGTGTCCAGATCAATGATATCTGCCCCTCCTAGTCGGTAACCGACCACGATTTTCCTATCTGTTAACTTGATGCAGACGTTCATCTCTTCCTTCTTGTCTTCGGGAAGATCGAACTGCTCCACGAAGTCCCACCCGGACACTTCCTCGAGGTGACCCAGGTAAACCGAAGGGCACGAGACCATCTTCATCTCCAATTTGTCCAGGTTCCTCAGCGGACCTCTCTCCAGGCATGCATTCAGGATGACGTCGATCTTCTGAGTCGCGGATTCGTACTTCGCAACATCATTGACAAACTGTCCTTTCTCTTTCACTTCCATAAGAGTTAGCTCGCACTTCTTCAGCTTTGATAGGGCAAACCCGAATACCTCTGGACTTGCCGACCTCTCCAGGACGTTCGCCTTCTCAATCAGCAAGTCCCTCTCTTGAGCGAGCATGTTGTGTGCTTCGGAGAAGACTTTATAGATTCCTTCTCGCATGACCTGGATACCAACTTGTGTTTTGGTGACCATCCCGGACAAGCCCCCTTTTTTGTCACCCTTGATCCTCTCCAAGCGCTCCCGAGCCTGGTTCACGCGATCGAAGCAACCTTTCAGCTTGTGTTTGATGTCGACATGTAGGTCATTTATGGGAACGTAGTTGTTGGATTTATGATCATCTTCCAAACAGCGCTCGCATATTTTCTCCTTACACGTTTTGCAGTAGAACGAAGCTTCTCGGAAGCTGTGTTTCTTGCACATGTATTCAACACGTTTCTTCTCAATCCCCTGTATCCTCAACCTATAAAATAAAGGATAAATGAATAACCAGAAAATAAGAGGAAAATTAAACAATGATCATTAAGTAGATTTTTAATTGATATACATGTTTCACTTACGTCATTTTAATCCTAATATTTGAGGAATTCCAGCCCCTAACTACATGAACTACATGTATATGAAGGACACACGTGCATATTATCCTTGATGCACCACCACCTCGCAAACGCCAAACTTGACATCCAGTTTAGCTTCACCAGCGAGCTGTTTTGGGATTACTTCTAACAAGGTAAGTCACGCTTTGAGGTGTTGTTGTTTTGAAAAACAATACTTGTTTTCGTCTAAACCAGTCGGTAAAAGTTTTTTGGGGGGGGGGGGGTAGGTATACGAAAAAATGCTGAAAAAACTACAATAATAATTATCAGCCACAAGGGGGTGGTAGATTACTTGGTTCTTCTTGAGACCCCCCCCCCCCTTTTTTTTCTCTTTTTTTTTCCTTTTTTTTTATACTTGAAACCAAAAGACCAAAAAAGAGAAATATTGTGTCCCACAGCCTCCACATCGTAGGGGCATGTCAACCCCAATCACCTGGGATTTACGCCCTTCAGAGCGCTAAAGTAGTGTACCTGTAACTCTGCCTGCGAGCTCCTTCCTCTCCACAAACTTAAGCGCATCGGCCAGCATCAGTCGGGCAGCTTTGGGTGGGACTGAGACATAATTCTCCCAACTTAGAAAGAGGCCCTTAAAAGCAGCACTTATATCATCAGGGTGCTCATCTATTAAAATATGGATACAAAATTATTTTTACCATTATACATGTTATAGTTTTGATTAAGAAAAACTTTATAAATGTACAAATTCAGTAATATCCACCTTAGAATTAGTGCTATGTTCTAACAGAAATATTCAGAATTAAAAAAAGGAAGAAATACAAGGCAAATGAGAATTAAAAAAAATCAACCTCAAAATGACCTCAGAACTGTCCAAATTTCAATTCCCCAGAAGGTCTTCAATCCAAATCTTTTAAAACAAATTATCCGTGTATCCTCGTATATTGTTGCATAATTATATAGGATATGCTAATTATATAATTAAAAAGAGTATCCTTCGCACGCACATGCACATAATGTTCTAATTTCGAACATGCACATGTATTTATATCAATTTCGTATGTTTCAAAGTTTAATATACAAAATTATTTCTTTAATTTTCATTTAATAATGTTTACCTCTGATCTGGTTAAGGGTGGCTTTATCATAATCCAATTTGAGGCCAATAGGGTAGAAATCTCCTGCATCTAGAGTAGGAATTAGATCCAAAAGTTCCTCATCTGACAGTTTCTCGTTCATCTTGTTGCTATACAGTAGATACAGTCAAAGGAAAAGTAAAGAAGAATCAATAAATGTATTAGCAGGGGGTTAATTTTGGGTGAACAGCGGAACGTACTCCTGGATCGATCTGCAACAAAATTTAAAGATAGGACGCATGGAGGGAGGGGGTAGGTAAGAACATGCTAACCCCCATTTGAAGGGAAATCTATTCTAACAAAAATAGATTCCCTGCCTAAAATATGAAACGTTATAATATCGTTTGAAAATGTCTACAAACAACATCAAATTATGTTATACAAAGGAAAGGCCTAGCTAAGCCGGGTAATAACAATATGATGCGCCTAGAGCACTCTACAGAGGATTTGGCGCAATACAAATCACATTATTATTGGTAATTATTATTATTTAGAATGCTATCATGAATTGACCAAATACCATTTGGTATATTCCTTTATATAATAAATATGAGAGTAGGATTGTCTTTTGACACGAATTCGAATTGGCAAAATAAAGAAGATTTCCCCGTAACTTGTGATATGGCTATACTGCTATGCATTGATGAAATAAATTAGAATCTTTTGGTCCCAGCTGATGTGGAGAGCCTGTCGATGAATATTTCTTTATATATATCTTTTTTAAAACCAACTGCTGGCGTCCGAGGTTGGCATTGTTATCAATTTATTCACCATGTTTATCAATTTCCTTATTAAGTTTCATATCTGCATTGATTGGTTTATTTATTTTATTTGCCAAGCCAACAAATAAATACAAATTATACAATAGAAAGTTAACAAATAAGAATTAAGACATAAATAAAAAATAAAAGATTAAAATAACAAAAAAATTAAAAGAGTAAATCTTCAACAGGGTAACCCACGAAAGTGCGTGAGCTTATTTCCAGAAATTAATAAGGAAAAAAAAAAGAAAAAAAGAAGAGAGAATAAGTACCTTCCTGGTTGTTTAGCAGATACATGGTTAACTTCTATATTCTCTCCGTTTGCAGCCATTGCAGACTAATCTGCGGGGAAAAAAAACAAACAGAGATGGACGGTATTCAAGAAGAATCGAAACAGAATTAGTAAATATTAGTAAAATCTGGAAGGTTTCTGTCTGTGATTCATAACTGTCTTCTTAATTTCTCTTTCTCTCTCTCTCTCTCCCTTTCTCTCTCTCCCTCTCTCATTCTCCTAGTAACTAGTCACTCTTCTTAAATAATCAAATTAACAAGTAAATATATATGCACATGAAATTAAAATATATATATCCTTATAAACACGAAAGAATGTAAGAATAGATTTGGATTCACATTTTACGAGTGAAAGTTTATATTTAAGCCTAATTATTTTGAAATTATGTGACAGATTGTTCATATCCAGAAGTATTTTAAGTAATGTATTAGCAGAAGTATAATAGTGGTAGTAGAAGTAGTAGTAGTACCAAGTGCGGCGATTTCATGTCACGACTGGGGGGGGGGGACGGAAACACCCGAAAGTGAAAAATAATACACTCAAAATTCGCATGCTTCGCACATTATGCAGAAACTAATGAAAATGTTTGCGAGCGCGAAGCGCGAGCCGAAAATTTTGCCTTATAATAACATTTAGCATTGTATTTGACATACATTTTACCTCTTTATTAGCTTCACAAGCTAATCAATACATAAAAATGTTTTAAGCTTTAAAAATCGAGGGGGGGGGACGATCCCCCCAGAAAAAATCGAGGGGGGGGGGAACAGGTCCCCCCGTCCCCCCCCCCCCGGGATCGCCGCCAATGAGTAGTAGTAGTAGTAGTAGTAGTACAGTAGTAGTAGTAGTAGTAGTAGTAGTAGTAGTAGTAGTAGTAGTAGTAGTAGTAGTAGTAGTAGTGGTAGTAGTAGTAGTAGTAGTAGTAGTAGTAGTAGTAGTAGTAGTAGTAGTAGTAGTAGTAGTAGTAGTAATAAATAATAATAAATAACACGTTTGTATAGCGCCATCTGTCTAGTTAAACTATTCCGAGGCGCATTGTAAAACAAGATGAAAGTGTTGAACAACATACAACATAGTAGCAGTAGTAGTAGTGGCAGTGGCGGATACAAGATATTGAAATACGGAGGAGGCGCATCCCGAAAATTTGACTAAATAGGGGACGCAGCCGAAAATATTCCGATTTTAATATAAAGTCAACGAGTAGTTTTCAAATTATAGAGGGGCGCGCGTCCCCTACGCCCCCGCCTGGATCCGCCACTGAGTGTTAGTAGTAGTAGTTGTTGTAGTAGTAGTAGTAGTAGTAGTAGTAGTAGTAGTAGTGGTGGTGGTATAGTAGTAAACCTAGCAGTACTAGTAGTCGTGGCAGTAGTAGTATAACATGACCATTGCCTTGGAACTTTCTTGGATCATTCTTATTTTCTTGTTTTTTATTCATTCATTATATTTGTTGTCAAAGTCACGCCATCCTATAATATTGTACGGGTAGACATACAGTATATAACTTTCTACATCTCCTAGGCCTATACTACATGTATGTCATCAAGTCGAAGACCTTTCAGTTAAGTCATCTTCAAGGTCAATCGGTCACCTCGTAGACGGTCCACTGCATTACCTGTAACCAGACTCTTAATTCAATCACCTTTGTAAATTTATCTTGCAATCATGTGTACAGTGCAAAGATGCAATGATGTATATGTGAAAATATATATCATTCTAAAGGGTTAAAAGAACATTTCGTTTACATGGGGTAGGATATAAATTAGTTGGCTAAATTTGAGGGCAGAAAAAATCTAGGCATTCACGTGAAAGTAGGCCTAAATGATACTTTGATCTGAAAAAAAAGGTATTCGTAAATTGCAATAAATCCTATGAAAATGGTATTTCTTTTGGTAATCACAAAGTATCCGTTTAGGAGTTGCGCATATGATGCAATAAAAAAAAATTATGAAGGTAAAATTAATTAAGGATACTAAATTCTTTATTTTTAACATTAGTAAATAAGTGTCAGGCCTCTAATACATGTACTTGGAACAATAATTTCAATTTTATAACTCCTTTAAAATTGTCCATGATTATGTAAGGACACAGTGCTCTCAGGTAGTCAACGCACAGTGAAGGAGCAATGATAAAGCGATCTGTTAACGAACGGTATATTCATATCTAACGCTGACTGAAAATGACCTAAAAATACTTTCGTATCCTTTTAATTTTGGAGACATAAGGTCACAAAAAGTTGGCGGAAAAAAAAAACAACCTTACCTTTGAGCAGCTTCAACTGGATATATTTCCTTCGACTGGTATCAGCTAAAGAAACTTTCTCGTCGAAAAAACGAGGTTTAATTAAATTACTCCTTCTTAGAAGATGAGAACATGAATGGATGCTAAAACAATACATGCAATACAGAGAATTTGTTCTAGTATGCCAATGCACGTCAGTGTTGGCTTTTAGGCCGTCACTGAAACTGGGATTGGTTTCGAGTTGAGCTGGGATCGTATGATTTCATCGCCCCCGTTTCAGCGCGGGAGAGTTGAGCCGACCAGTGGTGTTCCACCAAGTTGCTCGTAAAGTTACGAACGACTTTACGACAGACTGGTGATCAGTTCTTCTGTGTTGATTATATTCTCATTCATGTACATGTGGCGTTAAGAAGGTATCAACAGTCGTACGTAGAGTCGTTCGTAACTTACGAAAAGCTTCATGAAACACCCCCTGGAATGCCAGAGATCATGACCGCTATAAGACAAACTCACACATCACAAAAAGATAGCCATCCGTTTGGAGCTGTAAGGGCGTTAAACTCGGATGTGATAGATATAGAGTTAGTGGTAATAATGACCTTGTTGCTTGCACGGAGGGGAGAGGGGAATGGAGGTAGGGTCTGTGCCGCTGGCTCGCGAACTATTTCTAAATATAACACTCGCGATAGCTTTCTATTCTCTTTTCATCCATGTGCGTATCAATCTCATCAATCAATCTCTCCTGATTTCTCTCTTCTTCTCACTCTGTCTAGTCAGTCACTCATTCCTCCTCTTATCTGCTTACGGCACTACAAGCAGCTCTCTCTCTCTGTCTGTTTCTCTGTCCCTCTTGTTCAGTCACTCATTCCTATATCGTATCCGCTTACACCATCTCTTTCTTTATCTATCTCTCCCCTTTCCCTTTCCTATCTCATTTCCTTCCTTCTCTCTCTCTCTTTCTCTATCTTTGTCTCCCCCTCTCTCCGTCCTCTATCAAAGGATAATATTGCCTTGAGTAAATTTATTTGGAAAGGTGCTATATAAGAATATGTTTTCATTATAATTATTATAATGCCGTTTTGTAAATTTCATGAATGATTTCTTTTCGTGACCCTTGATAAAGGCATAAATAGGAATGTACATGTATTCACATGGGTTTTATGATATATCAAAGAGGTAAATTATGAAATTTATTGTACAGAACATAATAATATGCGAGGGCAGTTCATGAAGTCATTATCATTTTTATCCTAACTTTATTCCCTTGTACTTTTCTTTCACTTTCTGCTTTAAAGTTTCATTGAAACCAAAATGCATTGCACAGTGGACTCTTCCTTTAAATTCGAATGTTTGTAAAAGTGAACTGTGTGGGTTTTTACCCCAGCAAGGCAACTGTAGAAAGTTGTCATATTCCATTAATATGCATTGTGCCCATCTTTCCAACTTTTTTTTTTCTGGGCGGACATCAAGACCAAGACCGTTGCATTGTTGACGTAAGCAAAGACATACGCGCAAACTTTATCTATCTTTGAATGCGCATGCGCGTACCAATGGTAACTACAACTTTGAAGATAATTATTTCTTCATTATCTAGTTATCTCTCCAGCTAACTAGCCTATTGCTATTTTCTGGCAATTTTCGGAATATTCGGAATTCTTTCTGATTGATCGCAATAATCATGGGTGCTTCTACATCCAAAATTACTCCTAGTCACTGTGAAGGTCCTGTCGAGGAGAACAGTAGATGTCGTGCGGAGCCTAAAGAGACAAGCTGTTGGACAGGACTTAAGAGATTATTTCCTCGGAACTCGAAGGTAAATATAATTTTTGAACAACTTATTTTTTTTTAATTTGTGTCTTGCAGTGTGTTGTGTGTTGTTTCAAATGAGAAGGTTTAGTGCAGAGTTGATATATCAGAAGGTTGTCAGACTATATCTTTGACTTTCATTGTATCTGCAGTGTTGTAGGATGGGGGGTTGGGTGTCCGGACACTTAACAAAATTGAAGCAATGTTTTTTGCCCTCAGATTAAGCCAAAATATAAGTTAAATAATGCTTATCATCATCAATGTTAGTTCTCCACTATATTTTCTATCATTTTGTGCTAAAAACCTACAAAAACATTGCTTGTAAACCTATTTAAATGGATAATAAACATAGACTGTCCGTACACCCGACCTGTCCTGACACCCAATAACTGATAATTTATTTCACTATAATTTATTTCACTATAATTTATTAACTATAAAATTAAACTATAATTTATTTCACTTTCAGTTCTATAGAGGCCCGTGAAAATGGAGTGGTTTTGCTATTTGTATTTGATTAAAATTAATTTCCAAGATCATGACCATTTTACCAGGTCAAACTTGCGTTACATAATTATGAAGAAAAAAAAAAACATATGAAAACAAACATGGGTGAGATCTTGGAGAAAAGAGATTTCTCCAAGGTGAGATTGATTAATATATTGAGGAAATTAAAGTGACAGAGATAACATAAAAGTTATAAACTGCGAAGAACGGGTGGAAGAAAAGGAGAGAGACAGATAGAGAGAGAGAGAGAGAGAGAGAGAGAGAGAGAGAGAGAGAGAGAGAGAGAGAGAGAGGAGAGAGAGAGAAAGAAAGAGAAAGAGAGAGAGAGAGGGAGAGATAACTGAAACCTTGGAGAAAAGAGAAATTGTTTCATTACCAATATAAATTTGTTGTTGTTGTTGTTTTGTTTTTTGTTTTTTTTTTTGTGTGTGTATGTGTGTGTGTTTGTGTGTGTATGTGTGTTGTTTCTTATTTTCTTCAACATAATGTCAAGAAATAAATTAAAGAACTATAGTTCTATAGTTCCACTTCAGTGGCCACTATATAAAGATTTTCCCCCATCTCTGCTCTTAAAAAACTTATTTTCTTTCCCCAAACCTCTAGAAATATGGATTTTTGTCAGTTATCTTCCTCTCTTTGTAAAACAAAAGGACAATAAGAAAAGAACAGTAAAGTGATATATTTATACTCCTTGGGGGAAAATCGAACCGTGGTCTTCCGCGTGACAGGCCGAGACACTTACCACAATACAACCGATGATTTGTGGGAAACCCATAACATTTTAAAACCATATTGAATTCCTTTTCTTTTCTATGTCAAAACAAAATTAGAATACTCCTTGGCGGGGAATCGAACCCCGGTCTACCGCGTGACAGGCGGAGATACTTACCACTATACTACCAAGGATTTGTGAAAAACCCATAACATTTTAAAACTATATTAAATTCCTTTTCTTTTCTATGGCAAAAGAAAATTAGAATAGAGCAATAAAACTATATACTCCTTGGCGGGGAATCGAACCCCGGTCTTCCGCGTGACAGGCGGAGATACTTACCACTATACTACCAAGGATTTGTGAAAAACCCATAACATTTTAAAACCATATTGAACTCCTTTTTTTATCTATGTCAAAACAAAATTAGAATACTCCTTGGCGTGGAATCGAACCCCGGTCTTCCGCGTGACAGGCGGAGATACTTACCACTATACTACCAAGGATTTGTAAAAAAAAAAAGCAAAAAAACATAACAATTTAAACCATATTGAATTCCTTTTTTTTTCTATGTCTAAACAAAATTAGAATAGAGCAGTAAAAATATATACTTCTTGGCGGGGAATCGAACCCCGGTCTCCTTCCTGAGGATGCATATTATTATTATTATTATTATTTATTTTTTTTTTTTTTGGGGGGGTGGGGGCTCCTCTAATCTATTGGAATCCATTCTTAATTTGATGGGGTTTTTTCCACCCCTAGTGGTCGATATAATTAAGCGCATAATTAAAGCCATATACATGTAGGTATATGATTGTAGGCCTACAGTTATCATGGTTATGTTTTGCGGGAGAACCCTACATTTCAAAATCTTTAAACAGCGACTGAACCACAAATAGCTTTTGGATATCTTTTTTTTAAAGTATCGTAATCCTATTCAAAACATAATTATGTTACATTTTAGGTAGTTCCTCTGGCATCGGAGGATGATACCGACGTTGATGACGCTCTTGTGCAGACTTCGATCACCGCTACAGTCGTTTCCTCCCCCGTAGCCTCGGCCGCTGTTGACGAGCCAGCAGATCTCCATCGTCCCACCCCTAAGGAAATCCTCTCTGACCTGATTGGTCAGAACGATAGACCAATCACCAGCCTGGAAATGAGATCCTCACCTGTGATTGGTCAAAAAGTGCAAGCAGCCAGCTGTGAGGAGGTCAAGGTAAAGGGTCAGGAGGGAACGCCCATCCACCTCCTACCCATCCGAAGTAAGAGTGTCATCAGCTCGCTTTCTACATTATCGTAAGTTATACTTTGTCTTTATTTTTTACCGTCGCGTTATAATGTACTGAAGATGACAAATTCGTCAATATTTCAGAAGCCTAGCGTTTAACTTAGGCTCCTTCGTATTTCTCTTTTTATATGATGCCAATAATCCTACATGTATATACACGTAAGATCTGTTAAACGTATATTTTTTTTCTCATTTCATTTAGGCTTCATTGCCACAATGATGTTCAATAATGAAAATTAATTTTTATATGATAAATAATAATTTGTGATTGGAAATATGAAAATAATCAGACACTTCCATGCTTCAAAGCAACCTGAAGCTTATAGAACTGGTGATATTGACTAAAAGGGAATTTTCCGATTCCCCCTTTTTTCTTTTTTTCAGCACTATTATGACCAACAAAATACAATTTTTTTAAAATCTGATTATAGTTATTATTTTCAACTGTCATTTCTGTATGTTGTTGTTGTTTTTTGTCACTCGTACCAGATCGATACGTCAACGATGAGGATATCAAGCCCTCTGACGACGAACTATCGGACAACGATGATGATTACGTGGCTGATGCCGACATTGATTCTGATGTCGATGAGATCACTGGAAGATACATTGCCCGCAAGTACTCCAAGAGGGGTAAGTTCTTAAGTCAATGAGTCATAAAACTTTTGACAGGACAGAATTTGAAAACGTCTATTAAATAATTAAGTGTTTTTTTTTTTCATAAATTTGCCGCCCAATCTTTGTAAATCCTTTTGTCAAAGTAAACTGCGCGTCCAAGAAAGCAGTGGGGCGTTTCATCAAAGGACTTGTCGGACGTTTTATCCGACAAACTGTTATAAGCTACTGAAATGCTTGCATCTGATTGGCTGAGAGCAAATTTGTCGGATAAAACGTCCGACAAGTCCTTTGATAAAATGCCCCCCTGTTCAAGTGGAAAGCAACAATAAGCTTGTCTATTTAGGCATAAAAGTATTGATTATAAGTATATTCTCGAGTCAATTTCTTGCCAATTTAAAGATTCTAATCATTAACAAAAAATGTGTGGTAATTATATTTGTTGTCAATGGTGGCGGTGATGATGATAAAGGCAACGATGAGGTTGGTTATGATGATGTTAATGATGATGATGAAGAGGATAAAGACGATGATAGTAATAATAATGATGAGCGTGATAGTGCTGATGATGGTGATGATACTGATGATAGTGATGATGATCACGATAAAGGAAAAAATTATGACGATGATAATAGAGATGATGATAATGATGATAATGATGATAATGATTAATGTGATCAGGATGATCAGGATAATACTGATGATGAGTGAGGGGTTTTTTAAATTTAATCTTTCTTTCCCCACCCATCCTCTAAAAAAGCAATCAAGAGCAAGCGCAGTGTCCATAGGAGGAAGTTAACCCAGGGGGTAAAGGGGTCCAAGAAGGTGGGGGATGAGTCCAGTGATGATGAGACACGCCCTGTTACCAGCCGTCCAAGATCTAGGAGGGTTAAGAGGGTCAGGTCAGCTGGGGATGAGGTCACCAAGAAGACAGGTCCGCTATTTTAATAATAATAATAAAAATAAAACTTTTGAAATAATAATCTGCAAAAACATGAATTTTGTCACATTGTCCTAAAATTCATAATATGAAAACCCCTTTTGTTCAGTTAAACAATGGTTGTATTAAAAAAAAAAACAAAGGTGGTGATCTGGCTGGTCCCCCCCCCCCCCCCCACCCTAATTCTTTTTCTTTCTTGTTTTTTTTTTAACTAAAACGAAAAACAAACAAAAAAACGAACAAAATACAACAACAATTATAAGTAAGAATATTAATTTAATGATAGGAATGAGAAGGCAGTTAAAGATTTGTAGGGAAAAAAAAACCGCTTTGCAACATTCCATTGGTACTAAACCTATTACATATCAGCCAACTTGAGAGCAGACTTCTTGTTTAATTGTTATCCTTTTTTAAAGGCATATTTATGTTTTTGAATAATTTGTTTATTTCTTGTTTTTGCTTTGCCAGTTGAGGATACCATCAACAACCTCACCGCCCCGATGAGTGATGGTGTCACCTATGCCGAGGAGATGAAATCATTAAGTGACGAGGATCCTTACGTCACTGACAAGGACATCTTTCTCTTCATGGTCTCCTTATCATGGTACATGCACGTCTTCGTCGCTTTCGCCTTCCCCGAAATCTTCACATACGTCATCGAACGTGTGGAGAATGAGACCACTGATGAGGAGACCGATGAGGATGATGATGAGGATGATGAGAAGAAGGAGGAGGAAGAGGAGAAGAGGAAGGAGGATGATGAGAAGGGGAAGAAGAAGATGGAGGAGGAGGAGCCGGAGAAGAAGGGGAAGAGGAAGAGGAAGACGAAGAACACAGAGGAAGCGGAAGGGAAGGAAATGGAGGAGGAAAAGAAGAAGGAAAATAAGAGGGATGAGGATGAGTACGAACCTGACTGGGTCAGCGAGTCTGAGACGGACATCGACCAGCCCTCCACCTCATACAAGCGAGATAAGCGTGCTACCTACGACTTTATCGTCTATAGTGAGTAATTTGAAAAAATTATAAATTACCTTGTAAATCAATTATCCCGACAGTAGTATATAATCCCTTTCCTTTTGAGGCAATCAATCAATTATTTATTCAGACTTCAAATATTTCGCTTTGCTCAAGTAGTCAAAGTTGAACAATCCTTCATACCGTTTGATCTTATCCGTAGAGCGCTTTGTGGAGGTGTCCAGCGACGAGTATATCTGGTAGAAACCTCTGCGCCTAGGCCCCATGGCAAGAAGGAAATGGAATGGGCCTTGAAGATCACACAGCTCTCATCAAGTTGCTACTCTGATCTTCTTGTGCATGCCCATGCAGTTAGGGCAGGAGTCTGGAATGGGTAGAAGAGCCTTCACATGTCTTCGAGCTCTTATCAAATAACTACTCTGTTCATCTAGTAGAGACATCCAGGGCAGGGGCTGGAATTTGTAGTAGAACCTTGATGACCATAGGCTCCTCTTCAAGCAACTACTCTTTTCATCTAGTAGAGACCCGTGCAGACTGGGCAGGTGGTTGGAATATGTAGGGGAGACTTAAAAGACCACAGAGCTCTCACCAAGCACTCTGATCATCTAAGAGAGACCCATGCAGAGAGGACTGGGGACTGGTATGGGTTGGAGAACGGGGACGACCAAAGACCTCTCCCCCAACAAACACTATGTTCATCTACTAGAGACCCATGCAGCCAGGGTAGGGGTGGAATAGGAATAAGAGCCTTGAAGGCCATAGAGCTCTGACCAAGCAACTGCTCTGTTCATCCTCTCGGAGAAACTTTTGCAGCCAGGACAAGGGCTGGAATGGGTTGGAGAACCGTAAAGTCCAAAGAACTCTCACCAAGCAACTACTCTGTTCAGCTAGAGAACATCATGCAGTCAGGGCAGGGACTAGAAAGGGTTGGAGAGCCTGGAGACCATAGACCTCTCACCAAGCAACCATTGTCCATCTGGTAGAGACACATGCCCCCGGAGCAATGGGCTGGTATGGGTAAGAGAGCCTCGAAGGCCATAGAGCTTTCACCAAGCAACTGCTCTATAGAGACTCATATGCTAGGACAAGGGCTGAGATGGGTATAGAGACTTGAAGACCATTGAGTACTCATCAAGTAACTAATCTGTTCATCCTCTCAGAGACACGCATGCAGCCAGGGCAAGGGCTGATAGAAGGATGAAGACCATACAGACCAAAGAGCTCGCATCAGTTAACTGCTTAAAGGTGGATAACACCTATCAGAAGGTGAGAACACTATTTCCTGTTAATTTTTCAAAAGATTTTTACTGTATAATTTTTGTTCCAAACTAAACTATAATGAAGAGCTTTCTAACTTTAAAACTTGTAAAAACTACGTATTATATGACTTTTGTCCAAGAAATTATAACATGTAAATGACTTTTATATGCATAAGTCTGCAAAAACTATTACAGATAACAATATGACAAGACAGGCCATTTTATCAAACATCTGTTTTATTATTCAATCATTTTTTATTTATTTATTTATTTATTTATTTATTTTTGCTGATTTCTTCTCTCCCGATGTTTTCACAGCTCAATACCAATGACAATTATGAGAAACGAGACGGCGATGAATAATAACCAGATTAGCCTGGCATTACATTGCATAATCGGAATCAGCTTGTGCATTCATATTGGTCCGTCTTTGATGAAAACAATGGTATATAATGCTTACAAAAAATGTCTGTATTGGACTGTTTCATGTTTTATTGTTTATTTCACAGTGAAGCAATATTCATCAGCCAGGGGGAAGAACGGCAAACCCCTTTGTCATTTCGTGAAATCGAATCACGGATATTCATCAAAAATCTCAACCAATATTTAATACGGTATGGGATGACTTAATATGCATCTTTTTTATCATTAAAAACTCACATTTAGATGAAATAATTTTATTACAGGAAATCATCACGTTGTTTATAAACTCCATTAAAAAATTCCCCCCCCCCAAAAAAAGGAGACAAAAAAAAAAAAATTGAGCACGTTTCTTCAGCTATAATTAAAAACTTGTTTGACAGAACTTGAAATATCAAAACTATAAGAGAAAAATTCCCTCAAAACAGTGGCATTCATAGTTTCTTATCTAAATTTTTGTCATTTACAATGTTCTAACACAGCGAAGCACCAATGTTGCCTTGGTACGAGGAATACATTCTGATTTAATTAATTCATTGATGTCGACGACGACGATGATGATGATGGTGCAGGCCCGTAACTAGGATTTTTCCGGGGGGGTTCGAAAATTGAAAAGTGGACCTTTTCTAAAACAGCAAACCTTGCGAGCGCGAAGCGCGAGCCGAAAATTTAGGCTTATAACTACCCAAAGGCTGTTTATTAACTCGTGATTTTCTTTTTAATTGCTCTACGAGGTGATGATGACCTCCCTTTTAGCAAAATATGTTGTGAACACGAAGCGTGAGCGGAAACTTTAACATTATATTACTTCACTTTTCGAGTCAGGTATCAGTCATGGGACTTTTTACGAAAACTCTACGAGCGCGAAGCGCGAGCCGAAAATTTTGGCTTATAATGACCTTAAGGGTGTTCTTTTTTTTTTTTTTTTTACTCTTTTCACTCTTATTTTTACAGATCCGTAATTAGGATTTTTTATACGGGATTAAAAATGTGAAAAGCAGACTTTTCGCAAGGATTGAACTTGCGAGCGCGAAGCGCGAGCCGGAAAATTTTGCTGTTTAATGGCCTGAATGTGTTATGTTATGCACAGTTTGTCTCTTATCTTTCTTTTTTCTTTTAATTCCATAACAAATTAATGATCACCTCCCTGTCTAAAAACTTGAACTTTGCCTTGTATTTCAGGCATCTTTTGCCTCATTTCTACTTTTAATATTCATCCACACACAGATGACCAAATTCCAAAAGATGCGGGGCGAAAAAAAAACACAAAATCATATGAATGCTGTGAATTTGAAGCACATTTCTTTTTTAAACTATAATTCGGCCTATCGAAGCGGGAGGTCGATGTGGACATGGCGAGCGCGAAGCGCGAGCCCGAAAATTTGCTTACATTTTTTTAAAACTTACATGGAGGCTGTGCATTTAAAGCACATTTGCCTTTTCTTTTTAAATTTCTAAAAAACTAACAAGATGTTAGATGATATTTACCTCCTTGAATTTGAAATGCGAGCATGAAGCCGCAAACGGAAAAGCTCTTATTTAAAATACTCATAATTTCATTTCTTATTGTTAATCCCTCTGTTGAAAAACCAAGGATGAAGGATAAAGCGGGGGGGGGGTGGGGCTGTAGCCCATCCAATTCTACCTGTAGAACTTATAAAAAAAATGCGAAAAAGATTATATAGTTTTCCGTGTGTTCAGCCGAATCGAACTTTGTACCCCCCCCCGACCATTTCCTGCCCCAAACCACTTTAAAAACGCACGCAGGTCTATAAATATATGCGAGAGCCAGCGAAAATATTTCCACACCACGTACCTGAAAATGGGATTTTGTGCACCTTTTTTCCATAATTTAGCTCATGAATATTTTTGTCCATCAGGTAGTAGGCCTATTTAAGAATCCACAGAGCATTTTTATGCATAAAGTGGGGGTTTCACACCCTCTTTTTCCTCTTCTTTTCTTTCTTTCTTTCTTTTTCTGCTTTTTTTTTTTTTTTTTTTTTTTGCGTCAAGCGGACCCTTTCTCGCCAGCGGGGGGGTCGTTCGAACCCCCGAACCCCCCCTGGTTACGGGCCTGGGCAGTGCATCGACATTGCTGGAAAGTGACACTGTTCAGTAACAGCAGGAGAGATCATGCCTGGAAGAAGTCTCTTAAGTAAGAAATCTTCCTCTTCTTTAGGTATCATTATATCTCTGCTCCAACTGTAGTATCCAAAGTCGGATATATAATATTTGAAATTGACAAAAAATGTAGACGATTTTAGATTTTTTGATTTGATTTTTTGTTTGTTTGAGAAAAAAACTGATTAGCTTCTCAAAGATATGTCTCGGCTGGAATGAAATTGCAAAAGAAAGCAAGATGATCAAGAAACTGCGACACCAATGGCTTTAATGTTTGTTTGTTGTTGCTTTGTTTGTTTGTTGTTTTTGTATTTGGTTGTTGTTTTTTTTTAGGAGGGAACTGTCAAGACAGCATTTATGTTAATCTGGTATGGACTGCGAAACCTTACAAACAGAGCAGAACATTAATTGATAAAATATGGTTGTATGCTAAAGAGAAGAAACAAACAACTCAAAGTTAAGGTTAAGAGTTATTTCTCTCTTACTTATCTCACCCAAAAGGCACTGCAACAAAGCAAGTTGAATGGAAACTGGTGACTGGTCTTTGATGGTGGTATGCTCTAAAGACAAGACACCCACACACAAGAGGGCACTTTGTATGACTACTGCCTTTATGGGATGGAAAATACTGCCAACAAACTATACAGCCAGGATATATATATAACGGAATTTGCATGAACAGCATGGGTCGTATGCTTAAAGGTAAATTCATTCAAGTTCAGGCCAAGCAGAGTAAATATTGTTATTGTGGATGAAACTGTATTTAAGTGAGGGTGTATACTGTAAAGTTTTGGAATCACCAAAATAGCAGTCACTTACACTGCACAAATGCAATGTACACTGGAATGTTCAGCTTGAATTTTCAGCAGATTTTTTTTTTTTTTTTTTTTTTTCCAAATCCCCCGGCATATTACAATACGAGGACAATAACGTAAAAGAGGAATCCTTCCACGGACCTTTGTTATTCCTAAATGAATCATCAATGATTACACTATGCAGGATTTTCCCGTGAACGCAGGAGACCGAAGCTTCAGCTGAAGATGGCATCGAAGAGCTATCAAGGAACCGAGCTGACGTCGACATGTGGTAATAACAACAATTTCACTCCTGATATGAAGAAGGCCCGACATTTCTTGCTGCGATATTGGTCCTGGCTTTATATCGCCTAGGATCTAGGTTTAGGTTTGAGCTGGGTGTGAGATGTATAGGATTGAGATTATTTTGCTTCCAGCATGTCCAGCCTCAAGATTAAGCCGATGCACTGATGATATCCGATCGTTGAGAACTCTCTACACTTTGAACCGTAAGCGTATTGAAACAACGTAGAGGGCGCATGTGGCAGACAAATTGCCTCCATTTTGTTATTGCAATCTATTCTCTTTTTGTATCCAGCTCCAAGATAAAGACGAAGCAATATTCCAATCTATTTGGTAAAATCTCCCAAAGAGAGCCAAGCTGAAGAGGCCATTTGAGACGGGGAAAAAATTTTTTTGGGGGAGATGTTGGCACCAGCTGATAATATGCCGCCTGATTGCCACTAATAAGGTTTTCACGAACTAATATACAAATGAAATTTCCGATGATGTCCATTCTTTAAAAAATAGGGAATATTCCATAATGTGTATATTAACGGAACAAACTGAAAACATCAGGGATATCGGCTTTGTAACGATGAGGCCTAAATGACGCAACAATTACGACAGTTTTCACGGACTGCATCTAAACTTTTCAATGATGACTAGTCTAAATGACCATGGATATAGAGGAGGGGACAATGTAGCTAATGTGAATAAGGGAAAGTGAAAAAAAGCAAAGATACCATCCTCAAAAGAAAGCAGACAAAGCTAAGAGCAATTAATAGACTATGCACTGAATCATTACGACCTTGATTTTTGGAACTGCGATCAAAATATATATTTCATATGGGCGACCATTTTGATGAACAATGATAATAAATTAAAAAAAACAAAAAAAAAACATGTAATGTGTAAGATTTTAGTCATAATTGTCCATACTTTCTGCCTTATTATCAGGGGCGGTGGAGCGTTTTTGAAAGAGCGCGTGTGTATGGGAGGGTGTGTGCGTCTACTGGAAGCGAAGGATGAAAAGCGTGTGGGGGGGGGGGGTCGAAGCAGCAACAAAATGTATGGGGGAAAAATTCTTGATGAAAACAAAAAGCTTCATCTGCTAAATGGATCTAACAAACATTTTTTTTTTTTTTTTTTTTTGCAACAACTCGCGTTTGAACGGGGTGGGAGCAGGTTAATTTGCCCTCAATGACGTTAGTTGATCGATCAGGTTGCTTGAACCCGTCTTATAAAAGGCAAAAATAGTAATTTTTCTTCACAACAATATTATTATAGTCCTACTTAGCTCAGAGACTATCATAAAAGTGAAAAGAGCTGCTTAGAACACGACACCTTGAAAAGATCTTCCCAAAATTGTATTTTAGGTGCCAAATTTCTAACCCATTGATATTGGGATTATGAAATATGTTCATACATAACATTTAAGGTGTCTACAGTGCGGATTCTCCTAGGTACTTTGTACTGGTTCGCAGTGGTGCTGGTAGTATTCAACACGTGTTGTTTCAAATCTTCAAACGTGCCGGGTTTTACGATGTGAACACGAGGTCGTGAGATAGCGCCTTCTCGTCGTAGTCTGGCGTAGTCGCTGTTACGATCACGGAGCTCTGTGTCGATCTGGACATTGATTAAAGGGGAAGGACGGGAAAAAGATTTTTTAATGGGTCAGTCCTCATCAATTATGATTTTTTTTTCCATACACATTTTCAATTTCATCATTTATTTGGTAAATGTTGATGACAATGATGACTTGACTTTCATAATTACTTTTCTTTTGACTTTGACTTTCATTTCCAACAAAAAAAAAATCAAGAAACTTCAATCAATGTTGTAGAGTGTATGGAAAACTCATACAATAGCATTTTGTACAAATCACGATCATATAAATTTCCAAGTCATTATACATGAAAGACAAAAAAAAAAGAAGGAAAATCAGTAACCTTGACTTACATTCTGTAAAAAATGGTGGGGTCCACTTAAAAGCATAGCGAACATATAGACCTCTCATATAATTAATGAAATAATATAGCCAAAAGACACCGTTAATAATACAGACAAGTGTTTATGGAAATAAAGAGGTACAAAATTATTTGATGAAGGAAAAATAACTTAAATGAGGTGAATAAAATTGGGAAGAAAGAAACAATTATACAAAAGTGATTCGTAATTTGAAAAAAAAAGTTACTGATGAGCAACTTACATAATTCATGAGCTTTGTTGACGTAACCTTCTCTGTCCCTGTGTTCTTTGTCTGATCAAGCTCCAAGAATATTACGTAATACGGCATGTCCTCATCCTTCTCAAATGCTGAAAAATAAATAAATAAAAACACGCCAATCAATAAACCATATAATACAGACATTTGTTTCACAACTCCGTTTGTACCAAAATCATCAAATTACTTATTATATGAAAGTGAGACACAATTCGCCATAAAAGGATCAAAGATAGAGGCAAAATAATCAACTTAAATACTTTCCCTTTATTATTTCTACTTTTGTTTTCTTTTTGTTTTCTTTCTTTTTTTCTTTTGTTTTTTTACAGAGCGCTTATAAAACACATTGAAGATTTCTGATTTCCTCGACACTTTCCGGAGTTTGCTCAGCGTAGGGTGCCCATAAGCACCCATATTGTGGTAAAAAGGGTGCTAAATGGAACCCTTTTTTCTTAGAGTACATGGTCTCACTGCATAGATATTTTCCACTTTATGACGGGGTTAGTTAATGACTGAGTTTGCAACATCGAAGGTTCATTCTAAAACAAACACAAATGGAAATCGATCTAGGTGATTACCTGAAGACGATTCTGGAATAAGTTTACTCTCAGCCACAGCATACTCGACTAGTCTGACGTCATCAAATCGCTCCACGGCTGACTGAAGTCCTGCTTTAAGTGCGACTTGGTTCATCTTCTCATATCGCAAGTTCAACATCAAGCCCATACTGTCATCAAAATAAATAGTCATGAAACAATCTTTTTTTAAAGGAGGAATGGCATTGTCATGTCAAAAAAAATATCCATAGCTTGAACTTTGAAGGAACTTTATAACCCCTCACCAACTCACAATACTCTCGCAAACTTCTCCCAGAATGCTTGTCAACCCCACCATTATTTGTTATATTGTAATTTTTGTTGTTGTATAGACTGTAAATATATGAGGAATGATTCCTAAAGTTGTTTTTTTTACTATGTATTTTTTTTACCGAACTGTTTGTACTATTTGTCAGCTTGTGTAAGCAAACTTGACCTTGAATTCGAACTATATGATATCTGAAAGATAACAATTTGTTCCGTTTTGACCTTAAGAACGTTCATTCATATCACAATAAGATTTACCATGGCGAACTCAGGATTTAAAAATGGGGGAGTACCAAGGCCAAAACTTTCCGAATTTTACATGTACAGTCAATGATGGGTTTTCAAATTATCAGGGCGTCCCTTGAGCCCTGACAATTTGATAAATTCGACGTGACCTAAAAACATTTTGGATGTAAAAATCTAAAATCCTAATCCCCCCCCCCTCATGAAATTAGAAGTCGGTCCATCAATGGTCTCCTAATAAAAGAGATCCCAAGTGCAGGTACAAATTCCTTTTAATAAGTCCATTGGATAATACTTACAACCCTATGTCCCCTCCCTGGCTTACTTAATATAGGGGTGAAAACATTTGGGTACAGAACTATATATTTCACCACTCACCGGTACATGAATTTGAAGGTAGGACAGTTCTCGTGATAGCCAGTTATTCGAATGACGTCTCCTACTCTATAACGGTAGAGGCCACTATCTTGAGTAAAGACCAGTTCGTACTCCTGTCCAATCTCCAGTTCATCGAGGAAGAACGTTTTAGGCTGACTTTCTTTCCTGTTGTAAAACAAAGTATTACAAGATAGTTACGTATGTCCCAGTCTAAGATAGATTATCTATCTCAAGTACTACGGTTCTATCTGTACAATTTGTACAGATATAGAATTTCAATGTCGGTTCGGTTTAAGTTTTTTCTTTTAAGACCAAGGTCAGTAATGGTGGTATCTCACGTGCATGAGACGCAATTGAGATGGATTTAGGACTACTTTGAGAAGGGTTTGATACGGTTTTGAAACTTGTCAATGAGACGTCTCAGAGACGTCTCCGCGATGAGAAAGAGTATCCAAGATGTCTCCGCGACGGGGAAAAAATCGGAGACGTCTCCGCTACGAAAGAAAAAAGTATCGGAGATGTCCGAGTCGCAGTTACGTCTCCGCGAAGTGTGAGATACCACCATAACTCTTTGTCATTATTAATACTCACGTGTTTTCGAGTTTGATGAACTCAAAGAAAGCACTGTTGATCCAGAATTCGATGCTTTGGTTGTCATCATAGAACCAGGGGGATAATCCGAGAAATAGTCCCTCAGAATTCCCGTATCCTAAGTTTACAAACGGTATACCTGAACCAAAAGGTAAAAAAGCGTCTGTTACAGTGGTCAAAGCAGGTCGAAATCTAAGTTTCACTTGTAGCTATCTTTGGCTAATGTATGCGATTCCTACGTTTTTGTGGGGAAGGTATTGTAACAACCTCCTGTATGTCGTACAAACAACGTGCGTGTCTGATTTTAAAAAAAAGTTCGTGCGACGTAAAAAGTAAAGACACGCTGCACGCACGACAAGTTATGACAACCGCCTTGATCCACAACTATCGAGGTCTCGCCTTCTTGTAGACTGATTCTATATCGAACGAATGATAACCACAAGGTGTGGCTTACACTACCTCTTGATCGAGGCAAAAATTACCATAAGTATGAGAAGACATACATAAACTGTAAACCATAGGCAATTAAAATGAAATATGATGCCTACCTTTTGCATATTTAGCTTTAAGATCGGGCCAGATTCCGACGTTTTCACAAGCAAGCAGCGTTTCAAGGTTCGGCCATACTCTTTTCATGATTCCGTCAAATCCTTTCTCGAACTGACTTCTAAGCTCGCCCGCCCTCTCCGGGTAGCCATCGCCAAGAGACTGTTCAAGTGATGATCTGATATCAGCTTTGATCTTCACCTTATCATTGATGGTTCCATGCTCTATGTCGTTAACAATGTCCTCCCAACTTGACTCAAGTTGCTTCATCGTACTTTCGATGGCACCAATAAAAGGTCCTAAGAAGACACCTAAGTTACGATCAAGGAGTGCAAAGAGGATATGGATGTAACTGGCCTCTTTGAAGGACTGAATGCGAAATCCTGCTGGAGGTGTTGTGTAACGAGATGCCATGTAACCGTCTTCATACAAAGAGAGGGCTGGCCGGATAATCCCTCCGCTTTTTGCTTTGGTCATAACTGGCTGGACATAGTGGAACATTTTCTTCTGCAGAAGCCCTTGCCGTGGACATAGTTCATGAGTAGAAGCAAATAAAACATCTAAGGTCCTGGTCAAAAGATCCCTGTGACATCTTTGTGGGAAAAATTTTG
Source organism: Paracentrotus lividus (assembly GCA_940671915.1). Taxonomy (NCBI): domain Eukaryota; kingdom Metazoa; phylum Echinodermata; class Echinoidea; order Camarodonta; family Echinidae; genus Paracentrotus; species Paracentrotus lividus. Next base: position 10,831,217 of record CALNVZ010000641.1, on the reverse strand, counting down.
AGGGGCCAGTCGTGCCTGAGGTTTGGCAAAAAGCATCCGGCATCGTCTTGGTCATAACATCTTTCTCACCAGCCATCACACGCTCGACATAGGGTTTATAATCTTCATAGGTCGTCAACGGATGGCGCTGACGGAACTCCTCTGCGGATGCGATGTTCTTGAGCTTGAACCTCCTTCCGTAGTCTGTGTCTCCATTCTCCTTTAGAACTCTCAGAAGGAACTGCTCTTGGGCACGGCGAGGGTCCTTCAAGCATTTCCTTTGTTGGCGGATGAATTTCATTCCCCTGATGTAAGACGTTCCAGCGAAGTACAAATGAAACAAGACCGATATGACGCCCTCTTGTGGGGATGGACGGAGTGTCGGGATCCACAAGAACAGGACAGATAGACATGACGCAACAGCAGCCAGGGATCCTGAAGAAATAGTTAATGAAAAATAATGAGCTATAGCGGAACAGCGGGGTAGTACGTGATTTGTCTGCTTTGTTTTCTGTTTTTGTTTGTTCATTGATGTTACTTTTTGGTCGTTCATGTGCTCCAAGTACTGTATCAATACAGAACGATGTCTTCGAGATTTATTTTCTGTGCTCTTTATTTTCGAGCGGGACCAACGGTTCTTCTAGGCAATTCAGTTTTCTGCGATTTTTCCATTGATAATTGCATTCTATAAACTAAGATTTTTTAGGTATATACTCATGCAGAATAAGTTGAATAATACCTTGTCTCATGATGGTCCAAATAGTCTGGTCATAGTTTTAGCCAGGGTGGCCAGGGAGGGCTGAGCGTCCAAAGTCCATCTAGTTCAACTAGTCGTTTTCAATTAGTCATTTTTTCAAGCGCAGTCAATCCGTGGAGTTGTGGCAAAAGCGTCAGAGCACCGTTGTGAATCGTGATTTTGAAATGTTATAGGACTATCGATGTATATTATTTATTGTGGCAAGTATCAAACGTCTTTCATTGATTCAATGTTTTGTTTTTGGTTTTGTTCAGTTATGTTAGGCATACCCACTGTAGTTAGTTTTTTAAACGCCTCAATCTGGGGCCTTCTCATGCCTGATGGGGACCCTCACTAAAATGACGTTTGACCGGAGAAAATAACAAAAATGTCAGAGTTCTTTCGTTATAATTTAAAATATATAGTGACTGCCTTAATTTCGGTGGCAATAGATTGTTCTAAGGTCTCGGCGCTTCTCATCCAGCTATGACGCCTCGGCAGCCTCGGGGTCCATAGCTGATGTGAGGCCCCTCGAGCTTTAGAAAACACTATTGCTCCTCATGGCATTCACTAAACTGAATTATACTAGTTTCATAAGCAAATAATCACGATATTTTCTCCAGTAATTCAGTAATATCTTTGGTCGCTATATCAAGTGTGTTTGGCGTTTATCCGTCGTTGCTCCTGTTACTGGTTTCAAACAAATACAAAAACGTGCATGAGGTTTTATCTGAATTCAAGTATCCAGGTTTGAATCCTATGATTAGCACTCTTTTCTATATCATGGTTTGAATTTGTAGGTTCGGGGGATATCATGCCATGTTGGGCTATCGTTAGAGTAAAGGTGTACTTATAGGGTATAACAAAGAAGGCAGTCCATCTTGTAAGTCAGTCTGCATGGGCCTATTGGGGTCCTCACGTGGGCACCCAAAATTTGTCTTAATGTAATTAAGATCACGATTTCATCATTTTAAATTTAACTTCATCACTCTACTCTCAATTAAAGTATATAAATTTAATGACCTACCAACCATATTGATTTCCAATGTGCTGAAGTGGATGTTCTCGATCCGGCGCATAACTGACCAGGCCGCTAACCCCCAAAATCGCAGAATAGCACGCAACTTTAAAGTCAGCATTGTAAGTCTACATGAACATGAAATTACTACCTTCTCACACTAACAAGCTCATATAAGATAAAGTGAGCGATAGATTACTCTGAAACGTAATTAAATCGTAAAACAACTAAAAACTGCTGATGTAGCAGAGAAAAACAAATGTTTATAACAAAAGGCAGGATCATATACTCTAAATAAGAGTTCAAAGTTCTAGAGTTAGTTTGCTAACGTATAGGAATACCTACTTATTTTAAGGACATTAAAACTGAACGATAAGGTCACTGTAGGCATAACATTAACTTAATCAATGTGTTAGATTGTGATCTTTTTATCATTTTTTTTTTAAATCTCAAAATATATTTCCAATTTAGATAAATGTTGAATTTACTTAACAGATCTAAAACCTCAAAGGCGATGTCTATGATTTGGTTATTAAGTACTAATTATCTGTCGGGGGGGGGGGGTGAATAATTGTATTTTAATATGAAGGAAGAAAACAGTGATTGAAATACTAATTAGCAGACACATATTGCAAGTAGGATTGAACAAAATTAACATTGAATCCGATACTAGTAATCATTATGCTGAATCTCGGCGGCAGATGGCGTTCTCTAGTTTGCTGCTCGGCTGACTGCAGCTCGGCAGAAGAGGACCGTGACGCACTGCGTCTTGTTTTCGGCAAACACTCATCGTGACACTTGCCGGGTTATCGAAAATCGTCGAGAGAACTCGGGATTGATTACTCGAAATCCATCTGAGCCAATTTGACAGCACATGTACATCTTTAGCAATACATTCTGTATTGTAGGTTTATATTTTTGGTGTCGAGGCCCTCAGCAGGCTTGGCACCTTGTGTGTTTCTTCGTTTATCTTCTCTTTCTCTTTCTCCCTATCAAGCGCGGCAAATTCATGTCACGACTGGGGGGGGGGGGACGGAAACACCCGAAAGTGAAAAATAATACACTCAAAATCCGCACACTTCGCACATTATGCAGAATCTAATGAAAATGTTTGCGAGCGCGAAGCGCCAGCCGAAAATGTTGCCTCATAACAACATTTAGTATTGTATTTGACATACATTTTACCTATTTATTAGCTTCACAAGCAAATCACTACATAAAAATATGTCAAGCTTTGAAAATCGAAGGTTGCGATCCCCCAGAGAAAAAAAATCGAAGGGGGAACACGTCCCCCCCCCCCCCCCCCCCC
>CALNVZ010000641.1:10786786-10828158 GCA_940671915.1 Paracentrotus lividus | reverse complement strand
TGTATTCTCCTTTCTCAATACACCCTCTCTATATTTCTGTCTTCCCCTCTCTTTCTGTATAATACATGTACATGTATCTTATATGTACTTTCTTATATCTCCCTCCCCTCTCTCTGTCTCTGTATCTGTCTCTCTCATTCTCTCTCTCTCTCTCTCTCTCTTTCTCTCTCTCTCTCTCCATTGTTTATGAATCGCTCTTTCTGTAATTTATATTCTATATTTTTGCCTCCTAAAACATTGTTCTGTTTCTCTTATTTTCTATTCAAAGCGTTGATGTCATTGTCATATCTATTTCCTTCTCTCTCTCTAATTCACTATTTCATATTCATTAAACTGATAGGGCAAAAAATATTAATTTACAATTATTTTAATGCAGATATATATATGACAGCATAACAAGATTTCACAATACAATGTTGGCAGTGACAATTTTCATCAAGATTGTTTGAAATCATTAGTTCAATCTCTTCTATACATTTATATTGATTTACTTGTATGGGCAATTGAGATGTCCATCTATCCAAATTATTGCCACAAAATCACGTGTCATATGAATACAAAATATTTTACTTTTTATAGCTGTTTTGTCATTTCGTTAAGATTAAAAGATATCAATCAGTTGGTATCCTGTGAAACCCTCAAACACTAAAAGAAGCAATGTGACCATTTCACCAATTTGATCCTCCCTAACGTTTATTTCGGGATGATAATCGTTTGCTCAGAAAACTAGCCATCAGAATTTATTTTAATACAGAACGAAATATTTTGTCAATTTTTCAAAGCTCTGTATCACCGATGTTTTGTACCTAATGCTTTTAAGTTTTAGTTCAAGAACATAATAACTAAAATTATGAATAAAACTATAATTTTACTTTAATTTTATTTCTATCTCGCATTTCTTCGAAGAAAAATTCGTTTGTGATACGAAAGAGCTTAGAGTATATATAATGTCTCTTGTTAATCAAATTTACATGCAAAAGATGTAACCCAAAATCAATTAATAATTCACTTACTAAAAAAGAAAGTTCACATAACTTCATATTATTCAATTATCATGTCGAATTTCTATACAATAGAATTACAAACATTTAACAAAAGCATAGCAGCAAAAGTGATACTTTTGCAAGCGATCCTTGAATAAGGACAAAAACATACGCCGATATTTCATTTAATAGAAAAAATATCCAATTTTTCATTTGAAATACAGACCAGCAGTTAATATAATATATCAATAACAAAAATATATGTATATATTTATAGTCATCTTAATCATATTAAGAATCAAATAATCATTATGCTGAATCTCGTCGGCAGATGGGGTCCTCCAGTTTGCTGCTCGGCTGACTTCGGCTCGGCAGCAGACGCATTGCGTCTTATTTTCGGCAAGCATGCGCTCATCGTGACATGCTTCGTGGTGAGTTATCGGAAGCCTTCGGGAGTACTCGGAATCCATCGGAGCGAGATTGACAGCACACGGTACATCTTGAGCAAGAATGTATAGCACATGTTTGTATTTTTGGTGTTGAGTCCCTCTCACCGGGCTTGGCATCTCATATGGCCTTCGTCTGTCCACAATCGGAGTACAAATTCTTGCCTGAAGAAAGCAAAGAAGAAATACAAAAGGAGAAATAGATTAATCAATTATTACAGAACATGTGTTTGATTACATCAATAAAATCCAAGCGAATGAGTCCCCCCCCCCCCCCCCCCCCTCCTCCAATGTTATGGCTTGCTTTGCAGCTCTACATAAAAATGAGGGACCCGTGCAAAGCTATATTATATTCAGGAGATTATCAGATTAGCAATAATGATTTGATGAGATTCTTATTGTTTCATCAGTACAATTGAGGTTTTGCAGGTAGCATTATTTACACATACATTGACCAAAACACCAGTATAACTACATCGATACGTTAAATTCAAAACAAAAATACAGGAGAAGGGGGAAAAAAACACTTACTCTCTTCTCTCCATGACAACAGTTTCTCTGCACACGAGCCCCTCCTCACATGGGCACATCGTATTGATGACGTAGTCCATCCCGCCCGGTGGAATGTAACATTTGGCCTGGAGGGGGAGTTTCTGCTTGCATACCGACTCGCCGTGTTGCTTCGCACAGCACATGTTGTGGCTGCAATCCTTGTCGTTTTTACATCGCGCCCCTGAAAGAACAATGGAAGAGTCAAGAAATATTGGTTAAAGAATTGACGAATCAAAAGGCAATAGCGAATAAAGATTGTTTTCGGCTTTATGAGAGTTATGAGAGTAGTAATTTATTTAAGAAAAATAATAGCAATAATAAATTCGAGAACATCATGAGAGATATTTAGCTGTCACACTTCTTTTCAATCCATCGCGTCGACAACATAACAAAGTAATGATCTTTTAAGGATAATAATTGTAGACTTTCTTTTATTTAATTATGTATAAGAATGAATCCCAGTGCCGTTCCATCGAGTCTTTTATGCATTACAACTTTATCATTTCAGTGAATATATATGGCCACATTCTAAATAATCGCACTGCCCTATCCATCAAAAGAATCGAGAAAAGTCTACTATAAAAGCACTTTGTGATCCCTTTTGTGTAAACTAAAGAGGTAGTGGCTGTCAATCACTGAGCCGCTATGAATAGCCAAGGGACCTGTCCCCCTCTCCCCGGGTGTCCCCCGTCCAAGACGCCTCATCGGAGTGGACAGCATTCGAAGTTGTCTCTTTCAAACCGATCCATCCTTTATTCGAGTTTTAAAAACCCTTATTTAGTTCTTTGACACTTTCAATTAATAGGTTATTCAGTACGATGGAACGTCCCCCCCCCCTCAAATACGATAAAAACAAAGGATATTTTACAGTATTCTCATTTGGATAGTTTAGATTATTTATCTCGCATTTTTAAGGATGACAATTGCATTTTTAGGATACATGCAGAAGCTAGCAAATCAATATTTGTTTCACAGACTTCTTTTTGTTATGACGTTTAGTGGCGGCTCAAGATATGGAGCAAGAGCTTGAGCCCCCACGATTTTATATTGCCACATACACATTATAAATACCTCCTGATATATCATCATTAAATAAATTTTCCACTGAACCACCCCCTTCTCAAATTAGCTCCTGCAACCCCACCCCTTATCTCAAAATCATGGAAGTGTCGCTGATCAAAACTGAACTTAAACTACCGCCAATGATGACACTATTTTTCTTGAACCTCAACTTCGGGCACTGTCAATCATCTCTAGACAGAACTTCAGAGAAGTTGAAGCCATTCGTCAAAGTGACACGCTGTATATTGCTTGCCAACTCCGTTGTAGCTTTTAAGGGCGTTCGAGATCGCACTAAAACGTGACATTTTCACGGTAAATATTGACCCTAACAATAACTAATATCACAATCAAAAGACTCGAGGTTTTTAAACAAATACGCAGTTTGGGCAAAGTCATGGGATTAATACATGTGACAATGGGAAGTAAGACACCACGATTCGTTTTACTCTCTCATATTTGTGGAGTTGTAAAGCATGATAAGGGAAACTTGTGTTGTGCAAGTCTGGAGTATGGGACTTTTTTTTTTGATAATCGAAATCTATGTCGAATGTCTTTCCCAATGTTCTCTCCTCTTTTTTCTGATGTTGATTCTTCGATTTTAGAATTGAAATTCTATTATTTTATTTTTATTCGGACTTTAACTCAGAGTTATACGCCCTTCCTGTTTACCCCGCCTGAAAAAAAATGTGCCCAACATTGTGCGTTACAGTGTGTTCACATGGTTTACTATGAAAAACGCTCCAATATAATAGTGTGAAGATAATTGCATTGTGGTGTGGTTTTCCCACAGTGAATCTACTCTGACACAAAATGAAGATATGATTCACAATGTTAAAAATCTCGAATTTGACAATGTGAACATGATTCCACACTGTGTTTCACTGTGGAACACGACGTCCTATTCCCCAGGGACATTCTCACACATATTACACGTATTTTTTTTAATCTATACTAAAATTGGTGAACATTTGCAAATTAAAAAGTTACAAATCTCTTTGGTCATAACATTCACGGAATTATTTAGACCCTTACCTAATGATCTTTCTGGAACGGTTTGACGACAAGTCCCGAACAAACAGTCGTATCCTTTCTGGCAATGTCCGTCTCGTCTACACTGATGCCCTGGACGACGATGTCGATGGCAGCCACCGTAATGAAGATCGCAGTATCTTCCTCGACCACACTTCTTATCACTGTCACAAGGAATATCCTGAGCATAAAGAGAAAATGGCAATGTCAGCTAAAAGCATGGAGAACCTCAATATTCTCTTTTGATAAAAAAAAAGAGTTTTATTTGGTTGAGACCGCAAACTACCAGGCATTAGTAAGGCATAGGCAAATGTTGTTAAAAGGGAATGTTTAACTTATCATTCATTAACCAATTAGGGCATAAGTAAATTACGTGATAGTTTCAAAGCTTTTATCCTAAATTTCATATTTGACATCAGCCTACATTAATTTTATATGAAGTTTGGATGACTTCGGATGTCCCCTATTAGAATATAATCATACCTACAGAATTAATTACTGTATAAGCCTTTAACACTTATATATATATATATATTGCTGTATATACTAGTTATCACAACAGGGTCAGTAATGGTTTTGAATTACTGATGATGCGCATAGATCTTGGCCCCTAGATAAAATATCGATTCCTCAGTATAAATCAGTATCTGAAAAAGCACCGTCTGGGGCGTTCTACCCGGGGATTCGTGCCTCTGCACCGGGGTTAAAATTGAAGCCTCAAATTAAACAAAAAGGACCCGTTTTCAAAATCCTGATGGGCACATATAATGGGTAAACCGTTTCCAAGATTAAGGCTCATCAGAAATCGACCCGTGTCTGCTGCCAATTGAAATCAATCCGTTTTGGGGCCTGGCTCCAGAAATTGAGACTGTACGCATTGCAGGGACCTGCCAGCCTATAGTCATAGATCAATAGCCAAGGCGTAGACGTGTGAAGGGGGACAATAGACCTTTAATTGCGGTACCGATTAATTGACAGGTATCAAACGGGTGTATGGCTTCAATTTATTGAAAGTATGTGAAGTGGGGTCTAACTGACACGTTTAGGGAGATAAATATTGTTATTTTGAGTTATACAAATCTAGCTTGTTTATAAAAATATACAGTCGCCTCCAACTTCCATCTTTTAAAATATTTCAGTGATTATTGAGTATAAATGATAATCAAACCCGCTATGTTACATTAACAATGTAGTCAGAGGTCTCAGTAAGAATATGTAAATATCGTAGACCGTCTTAGGCAAAAATGTATGTTTTTGTATATTATATCACAATAAATAATGATAAATTTATGTGGAGGTAGATTAACCTACTTGTACAAAAAAAGCATAGATTTGCATATAAAAAAAAGGAAGAATATTCTAATGGAATGAATCAAAGAAAAATACATTTTGTATGGAAGCTTACCTCATAATATCTTGCTTCTGTTTCGTTAAGAAGGAGTCTGGCTTGAATATTTCTTGGGTGGTTTATATTATCAAGACCGTTGTCGACTGGGGCGTCGTTGACCATTCCAGGGGGTTCTGGGCCAAGGTGTGCAGGGGGCTCGCTCCACATCCAGTTCCACATGTAGGCATCTGCATGGTCAATGATCAGCGCTAGGAACGCGAAGATGCAGAGGATAAAGGCGTCCATGATCCTAACCATCTCGGCGAAACGACGTTGAAAATATATGATGTCCAAGACGAATCAATCTAGAATATTGTTCAAGTTCAATTCTACGGATGATGATGTTATTCCCCGAAGAAGTTACTGGACTTTCTTCATCAATGTTTTCGTTACAATAGCTGATTCCTGCTTGCTTGTTGTAATTTCTCTCACTCTTAAGACGTCAGGTTCGTGTCTATGCAAACTTTAGATGTCATCCAAGTAGTATCTTCGCAAAAATGATTTATATTCAAAGTCGAATGACGCAGACAGTTTACTTTTAAAATACTAGTACTTGTAGCTATGACAACTTATTATTACCGGGGTCAGATTAGAAATTCCAAAGACTCTAAGCGGTTTTAGTCCTCGGTATGGCCGTAAACTTCACCAGTTGACCTTCTCCTTGCGGGCCTCAAAGTCGTAAAAGTCCAAACAACCAAGGGTAACTTTCGAGGGTTGCTCAGGTAAAGTTGTATTGGGAGCCGAGTTGATCGAGAGGTACGTTGTTCGAGAGTTATCAGAAGCTGAAGTGACGAGTCCCGGGAGTTTGAGGCGATAGTCTATCCTTCACTTGTCCTTGGTTCAACAGTTCGCGAATCACAACACAAAACGACAACAACACTAAATCATGTTTTGAGTACCTTCTCTGTTTCCATTATAATAGGTGCGAAAAACATCCATATTGTTCCTCGCCTGAGTGACACGGAGAACAATACGAGAATGGCTATTGTTGGGACTGTAGTGAATGAATAGACATCTGTCATTTATAGTGATTGACGTTAGTTAGTGCTGATTGTATGCGTTGGGTTGTATTGAAGGGGCGTGCCGATCGTGTGGGGTTTCTGTCATCTAGATTTTATTGGATGTCTTTTCATTGAAATAGCCCTTTAGAATGATCTGTTAAATTGACATGTATTAGAGTTGATTATTTCTTACTACCGATTTTTTTTTTCCCTGTCAGTGAGCCTAGAGCTGCGATATTATTGACATTCCTGAGTATGACATATTCATCAAGCTCGATTGATGAGAAAAAACAAATGTATCTAATCGATTCTTAGACCCTTTATATTTTATCATAGCTTTCTCACTCTGTCACTTATGTCTTATCTCTTCCCATCGAGTCACTTTCTCTTTGAGAACTGATGCAATGTAACGCTAAAAATTTTGTCTCTGACTCTAAACATTCGACTATTCCTTAACTTTTCTTATCAGTCTTTTTAGAGTTCTCTCTTTCTTCAGTCATTTCCTTCTCTCTCTCTCTCTCTCTCTCTCTCTCTCCCCCCCCTCTCTCTCTCTCTCTCTCTCTCCCCCACACCTTTTTTCCCATTTTCATGCTATCTCTCCTCTTACAATTTTTCAATTTTATCATGTTTGTAATGTGTGGTAATATTTGCATAATACCTTAAAAAAAAACTCAAATAAAACATTTGCTTTCAAATCTATTCTGCAGGATATGGGCATCATTACCCCTAAACCAATTTATAACCAGCTTTCGTTAAATCAATGTTATTGGTGATCGTGATATTTGTAGTATTTGCAAAGGAATACGGGGAAACAGGCAAGTGCTTAGTTCAAATTACAAATCTCTTGAGATGCGTGGTCACAACGCGTCATACATGCAACGTACAACTCTCGTACGACAGATTCTGTAGAAATATCAATCTGCGTCACTCGTACTTTTCTTTTTAGACACGCACGTTGCAGATACGACACGTAAGAGGATTTTTGCAACACCTTTCCTACAAAAACGTATGAATCGCAAAGATTGAACCATAACGGCTACATGCAACGTGCATGCAACGCAAGCTACGTTGCACGCACGTGCCCCGTAGCGTAAGACGTGTCGGTATGACCGCCGCATTATATGCCATGCCCTATACCGGTCATGCATTGGTTGAGGACCTCTCAGTCTGCCTTTGATCTGCGACGTACGGATGTCAAAGAAAATATTTGCATCGGATGCAGAAGGTCCAAAGGTGCGTTTTCCCCCAATCATGCAGGACTCTTGTAACGATGTGCAGCCCATGCCAAAACGCGAGGAAGGAGCTTGCACTCACTCGATGCAGGCTGATCTGAGAGACACCCACTTACAAAAGCAAGTACTTGTCGGTTGAGACCGTGGCGTTTAATAGGTGTCACTTCATTATGACATATCAATTCGAATTCTTGGTAATTAGGGATCGATCGATTGATTGATTTGACGTATTTTTGGCAGCACGCTGAGAAGGGGGCTCGCTCGCACCCCCAGGTACGCCGAATGATTGACAGGAGTAATAGCTCTTACCCCTGTAGATTAGTTGGTTTAGCACAGTAACACCCGACTACTGCGGAATGCATGATCCCTCTTCAACACAGCAGGGTGTACGAGGAAGATGACTTTTAATAGACCAATTGCAAGGACCCTCGTCTCGCTGGATCTTGAAATGTAGGTGGTTTTGCAGGTGTTATGTGGTGGAATTTTCTCTCTCTCCATCTCTTGCTCTCTACTTTCTTTCACTATCCATGCATCTTCTTCAATCATGAGGTGGAATTGTCTTTCTCTCCATCTTTAACTATCATGCATCTTTTTCAATCATGCGATGGAATTTTTTCTCTCTCGATCTCCATCTCTCGCTCTCTCTCTCTCTGGTTTTCTTTCACTATCAATGCATCTTCTTCAAACCCTTTCTGAACTTGAAGACCTACATGCTCTTCACGATTGATTTTTTTTTCCAGTGTCTATAAGAAATTTGAAAAAGAATATTGTCTTCCATTAGAGTTAAGTGTTATACAAACATCATAGAGTACAAATGAACCTCTATACTATCAATATCATGGAGCAAAGTTACTATGAACCTCTATACTATGCAATAAAAGTGGTAATAATAGTACATGCAACTTCATACCATAATCGATGATCAGAGAGAGAAATAGGGAGAAAGTGGGAGAAGGAGAGAGAGAGAGAGAGAGAGAGAGAGAGAGAGAGAGAGAGAGGGGGGGGGGAGGACGGACAGAGAGGAGAATATGCAGACAGACTAAAGTTGAAACAGGAGGTCAATTCCGTCGAGCTACGCTTCCGAAAATCATGAAAACGTATTAAATTTAATTTCCGCCACTTTGCATAATGAATTACGTAATAGCAAATTTTCTGTCACCAAATCTCGAAATTTTGTCTTCTAGGCGGTTTTGCATACATCCCCCGTGCTCACTTGCAGTTTTTTAAATCAATTACCGTATAATTATTCGGAAAATGCTCAATCTTTCATTCTTGGATCACCTCAGCAATCACACTTTTCAAAGAAAATCCAAGAAACTAGAAGTGCGAAAGGATAAGTGATTTCGAAGTATTTTTAGGTGTCGCTTGAGAGTCGCTTTTTGAACCTGGAGAGGCACCCCACGAACCGATGCGTATTGTTGTGTGTAAGATTGACGGGTTTCGAAAGTTAGGAAAAACTCGAAAGAATTCAAGGTGTTGGGTCCCAATGTAGCTCAATGTTGTTGAGTTCCGACTTGCCAACTTACCTGTCGATTTCCTCTTATCATGTTTAGTTTCCTATTATTTTTAAAATCTGTACACCTGTCTTGTACATGTACAATGTAGTAACATTGAAAAAATGTATGATTGGAACGATCATTTGTACACTTGAGGACTCCACGCTTCATTTTCAGATGGCTTCAACTATACAGTAAGATATAACAAGTACAAAACTGAAAATTTCATCAAAATTCGAATGAAAAATAACAAAGTTATGATCTTTTTAAGTTTAGTATTTCTTTCGATAAAACATTTGTATGCATAGTCTCGTGCATATGCAATGAGCGTGCTCATTTAATTAATTTAATTGATCCACAATTTTTTTTCTCTCAAATTTTCTGCTCCAAGAATAAGAATTAAAGGGATAACTCTTTATGGAATGTCTGAGATAACCATTTCTGTAACTATGTCAATATAATGGATGATTTTTTTTTTTACACGCTTGTATGGAAAAAAATGAAGTAAATAGTATTTCATGTCATAGATAAATAAATAGTGGATCGATGACAATCATAAGCTTGCTAATTGAATTGTGCGTGAGACTAAGCGCAGATCTCTAAGTTTATTATTTTTTTAATGCAAAAGTAAAAAAAAAAAGAAGATTAAACAAAAAAATAATAATAACTTCGTTATTTTTCATCCAGTTAAGCCCACGTCATACTGTCCCGAAGGTTAGCAGCGATGGACACACGATGGTGGAAAACCCCAAATTTTGCTGTGATCAGGAAGGCATCACGAAAGCATCAAGGAAGGCATCGGGCCATTTTGGAGTACTACAGACTGTTTCAAAAAGAATGGAGCAGTCAGGGGGAAATAATTGAGGTATGACATCTTCTGAAATAATGTCTGTATGTGGTACCACATTAAAAAAAAGTGTGCGAAGAGGAGCTGATCGATATTGCACACATTTTTTTCCCCCGGAGCGATGAATTCGTGGCCACTATGCGCAAAATCTGAACGTAGACCATGGCAAAGCATAGATTTTCTTGATTATAGAAAAGTGATCATTTCTCAGTATCTACATCACCAAATGAGATTTAAAATTTATGTCTGTTATATGTATTTTTCATTCTCCCCTCTCCTCTTTTTTCCATTGCGCTTGAGCACTCTATAGAGTGGATTTGGCGCATTACAAATCATATATTATTATTATTATTTAAAAAAAAAGAATAAAATACTAAAAATGCTGAAGAAAGCCTCATTCTCCTCCTCTATAGAAATATTGAATATTATTAGATTTTGATTAATTAAACATTTTTTTTTTCTGATTGTACCATTTTATTTGATACAGCTAGTATAATTAGCGATCTTAAAACAGCCATGACCATCGGTGGATTTATTCAGGCTTCGACAGCAACTTCCGATGCATCGGCAAAATCTTTGGCAGCCCCCCCCCCCAAAAAAAAAAAAAATCCCGATGGACTGTGCGAAGGTTCTCTTCGTTAGGGCATCGTAGCATCGGGCATTTTTGCCCTACGAAGGCAATGCGAAGGCAACACGACTTCTCTCAATTTCATCATGTAGCCATCGTATACTTGTCAAGCCCGCATCGCACTTTCCCGAAGTTGAGTAAGGATGGACCCAAAGTCATGGATATTTTTAGATTTAATTGCTGTGATCACGAAAGCATCGTGTACCCTTCGTGTGTCCTTCGCATCGGCATAAATTCGTAAAAATACTATTCATCTGTGGGATATTACATAATAATACAAAGCGTCAGCCCGCTAAAGAATAGAAAGTCGCAATCGTGCGTTACCTTCTGTAGGCATCGGCTAACTTCGCCCGAACCCTAATAATGCACCATCGTGAATCCATCGCAGCTGAACATCGGGACAGTGTTACGCCAGCTTTATGGTGACATTTTGAGTGTTGTATTGAGTTTATTTTGTTACATTATACTGTACATTTCCAACAATCTGAATTTCAGCCTAGACCCTTCCTAAATGACAGGCAAAGAGGTAATGGTTAACACAATTTTATAATATTAATACAAACTAGGTGAAACTTATGACAGCCTGTGGAATGTAATTCAAATTTCTCTTTTGCATTAAAGTAAAACCGAACTGATTCTCACTAGGCGCATGCTCTCATTGCATTAAAAGTTAGTCATATAAATACACCTTCTTAAACAACTATTAATAAAACGGGTTATATTTTAGTTTTTAAAAAATAGGCTGAAGTTGTATAACGAAACTAAAATGTATGGTATCATACACACTTAAAATTGAAGTGCTAATTTATGGGTGCTCTTATAGTGACTGCACTTGAAGAGCTATATCAGCACCTGTATTGCTATTTTAGCACTTGCCCAAGTGATAATATATCAACAAAAAAATGTTCAATGTAGGTATGGGATTCGAACCGGGTTCCACCTAGACATGGAATATGTAGGGGAGAGCGGGGTTATATGGAACATTTTTCACAAAAATGGCCGTAAATCAAAAGCGGATTTATTTCAAGAAACAATAAATGATCAGCTTGAGTGTATATCTGTAGGCTACATTAATGTACGCCATAAAATTCTTAAACTTAGTGATGGTTCCGGAAAAAATCCATCTTCAACAAGACCATGTCAAGTGTTCCAACTAACCCCATACACGGGGTTAGTTGGAACATGGTATGGGGTAAGTTGAAACATTGTGCATGGTATCATAAAAATTATATTTAAACTATCTACAACATTATTGCATGGGTTCAGCTAACTTGCTTTATTGATTCCAATTAAGATATTAAATATTTTTGTTCTTTTTTTTTTACTTCATGTTTTATTACACTTGAGAGCATCCACTCACATGCAGATATTCTTAAGTCCTGTGAAGTAACATTCTACATAAAAATTGTCAAATTTGCATGAATATACGTGCATAAGAATATTTCGGAACATGTCACTAAATTATATCATTTTTATTTTTTTGTTCAGCTGAAACCTATTTACTTAGTACATGTTCCAACTAACCCCGTTCAAAATGTTCCAACTAACCCCAGAGGCCCATTTGACATTTGTAAGCTTACAGCACAAAAGAGGGACAACAACATGCCATATATTTAACCTTATTTTGTAGCTTGGTATAACAGTTTGTTATACTCAAAAACAGGCCAACTTAATTTATGATCTTCTTTGAGATAATAAAACATTTGTAAAAGTGACAAAATTTACTCAGAAGGTGAAAAAAACAAACATTGCTTTCTAACTTCACGAGGCTTGAAGCACGTGTGTTGTCTAAAGTGTGGTGGATGGCAGTTGTTAATAGCAACAACCTGAGGGTAGATTTGCATAAATATATTTATAGCCGTTCAAGCAAATTACAATGTTTCAACTAACCCCGTGTTCCAACTAACCCCACTCTCCCCTATGTTCTATTGGGCCTATATGATAAGACTACACTGCTACACTCTAAAAACTGAAGTGCTCATTTTAGCACTTCAGAGGCTGAAATCAGCTCTTTTTAAGAGCTTGCATACTGACTGCACTCAAAGTGCTGTTTAACTGCACTGAAAGTGCTGTTTTAGCACTTTCACGTGAGCTGAACTTTTAGCAAAAATGGCGTGACTTCGTTGGGATTCGAACCTGGTCCCCTGCATGAAAAGCACTGACGAGCACGTTAAACCAATTCAAATCCCACGATTGCTAGCAGATCATATTGTTACATGATGAACTTTCTTCAAATTTGCCAAAATCATCTACTGTATGCTATCATAATTAAAGCTAGGTAGAGAGATCTCCAATGGTCTATAGGTAACGTCAGCGGTACTCTTCCATGTCTAGGTGGAACCCGGTTCGAATCCCATAAGGACATTGAACATATTTTTGTTGATAAATTATCACTTGGGCAGGTGCTAAAATAGCACTTCAGGTGCTGATATAGCTTCAAGTGTAGTCACTATACGAGCACCCATAAATTAGCACTTCAGTTTTTAGAGTGTAAGAATAAGTGCATTATGGGTAAGGAAATGGGCCAGATTGAATGGTTCAAGACTTGAGGTGCATTGCTGACAACCTCATTACAGATCACATTATTGGTAGCGCCATCATCTCTTTTATTATATTGTGCTTGTAAATTCGATGTTCTTATATTTCCCGTACACCAAAAAGAAGTCTTTTCATAAGCTTTTCGGGTGATGCGAGTTTGCCGCGAATGAATCAATTCAATGAATCAATGCATTACATAAAATATACATTTGGCATTACGGGAAAGGGGGTGTTTAACAATGAAGTTTTAAGCTGATGAATGGGCCACTAACATCTAAAGTAGGCTGCCCCCCCCCCCCCCCCTCCCCCCCCCCCCCCCCCCCCCCCCCCCCCCGTTTGACCTACCGTAGGCTATACGCCATTGTATGACGAAGATGGCTGATTATTTCTTATCTGCCATGGACAAACAAGTCTGGAAGTTTGATAGCTTCTTTCCTGTCCTCAGTATAATGTCAATTAATCAAAGGTCAGATCACACTGATTCATTACAATCTACAGCGTGTGCAAGATACAAACAAAAAGTTAACCCAACTTTAAATAATCATAGCCATTTGTTTAATTTGCAATGAAGTTAATATATTGCATAAGTATCCGGTACGTCTATCCTGTCAAAATAAAAAAAAGTCATTAGATGCTTGAGTGCATCAGGGTACGGAGTTGGGCAAACTGACATTCCGAGTTGTGATAAACATTATATGTACGTCAGTATTTGTATTTATTTATTTTTTTTTTTTTTTGCTTATACTTTTGCATAACCACCAAGATATCGTTATCATGTTATTTTAACAACTACCCTGACTGTACCCCCAATTTTCGATACAGTGATGATAAGTGGAGTGAGACCCTGAAAAGTAAAAAAAAACAACAAAGTCTTCAACTTTTAAAAAAATCAGTTACTACCAGTAATTAAAAGGTTCGTCCGTACTTATTATTTTAGTATTTGCTCTTTTCTGGAACGATCTGTAGTTAATCACAGTTTGTATAATTATCTATAGACACGTATGATTATAACAAACTTTTCAAAGTTATTAAGACATTATGACGTGAAATATTATTCTTCAGACAAAACCAAATTTGATTAGCACACGTTTATTAACAAACATTATACGTGGTTGAAACGTTATTTATCTTGTTCAAACATAACGAACTTTTTCTTTCATCATCTATTAGGGCGAGAAATGGGTATTATATTAGGGGTAATCGCACCCCTTCAAACACCCGTCGGCAGACTCGGAACCCAGAGAATTAGGGATTTTACTGTAATCTGTATCACTGTATTGAGTGAGTTAAAAAAAAACTAATTTATTGTCATTGAACAAAAACTAATTCTTGAAACCCAACCTCTCATACATAGTTTGAAAGAGGAATTTCTCCGGCCGTATTTTTCGTACAATAAATTTTGTGCGAAATGATTTTACTCATAAATGACCATGGCGCATTGATTACGAGAAGGTAAAAATCGACCTATGTCAAAGTGAGGTAAAAGTTAGTTGAATTCAAAACAAGAGAAAGGCAACCTCACCTATATCGAAATGGTATATAATTACATTACAGCTAATTATACATTCTGCTTAAAAAATAAGATACATCTGTTAAGTCATGCGTGAGTGAGCACGCGTCAAAGACAAAATGATCACTTTCAAGAGTGTGAAGAGTACTTTTACGTCTGTAAGTGCATTATGCTCACTCATGGATGACTCGATAAATCAATCTCATTTTTAAACAGAACTTAGTCTATAGGTATAAAACACCCATATTAAGCTATGTTGCTTAGAACCTTATTATTAATTTGATCAGGATCGACTTGCTTTTTGTTGTGATGATATCACCCCCACTTTGGCAAAAGTAGAATTTTACATTTTCGCAAACAATGTGCGATGTTCATTCAATCGTAAACATGTAAGGCACAAAAATGGTACCAAAGATGCAGGAGAAGTTATTAATTAAAATTGTGTATAATAATACTCAATAATAGTCTAGGTTTCATAAATTATTATTATTTTAAATGCCAATTTTCTAGGTGTTGATTTTTTTATAATTTTTTTAATCACTCGGTCCACATACAATTCCCTGGTCAAATTTTGGTTCATTTGTTTGTTGTCGTTCTGAATGTATCCTGGCATGCCTGGAATTGACCGACATTTTGGACCTTGTGACAGCCAGACAAGAGATAGTACAAAAGCTGGTTCCGCCGGTCATTCTTTCAAGGTTATTCATCGCAGTGGCGCTTTGAAAACTGCTCATTGACTGTACATTTTACAATCTGACAATTTCGGCGGCGCCCCTCCCCCCTATCCTGAAATCCTGGATCCGCCACTGTCGTGTTAGTTCATCGATTAAGCGACATGTTTTTATGGTTCTTTATTGACAGTCGTCTGTTTGCACGTGCTATAATCTGATTGGTATATAATCTAATTTGAACTCATCTTTAAACCACTGATCTCATTCCACGTAATGTCCCTGTACAATCAAAAACTATTTCGCGAAATACATAAATAGTTGATAGATGAAATGACGAGGATAGTACACCGTGAATAAATCGCTTTTTAAGGAAGGCGAATTATTAGTCTTTGATATACTTCATCATGCTCACGTCAAAGTTAGTCTTTTTGTCGGTGCTCTCTGGGGCGATAGCGGCCTGGTCGGCTTACCAGGTAACATCGACATCATTTTCTGGATGTGTCTTGTTTGGTAAGTTCACAATTTATCTACTGACCCTTTTTCATCCTGAAACGGTATTATTAGAAGAAATGTATTAGGTCAACATCTGGTTTTTTTTTTAATGAGTATAAAGCAGTCATGAAACTTTTATAGGAGGGACAAATACATTGACATATGAAGTCACAATGTATGAAAATTTTACTTTGAAATGAAGAGGGGGACCTATAAAAGGCATATGCCAAAATGTAGCTATTTATTCTTAGGATTTGTCTGTGTTTGTTGAAGGATCTTGTTTATTTTGCGTTTTAGTACCCAATCAAATGATCCAAATTAATGTGGAAAACTCCTTCATTCGAGTGTACCGGGTGAAATTCTAAGTAACCGTCCTTAGTAATGGACCTTTAATCCTAGGTCCTTGGTTGCCCAGAGTATATCCAGGTTTCATTGAGAAGTTGTCATAGAATGTCGTTGTCCTGGGTCCTAGATAGTACCATGGACCTAACAAAGTATTTGGTCCATGCTGGTACGTAGTTGTCTAGTGTAATAACCTAGGGGGTAATCCTCGTGTCAAGGAAGTAATTTCAATCGACATAGGAGTAATTTCGGGGTAATAGTTCAGAAGATAATTGTCCTAGGAAGCTGTTGTTGCAGGGATAAAGTCAGAGACCACAACAGTTAATTGTCCTTAAATGATAGCCAAGGAACTAGTTGTCCTAGAAGGTAGTTGCCCTGTGGTATAGTCAAGGAACGAAATTCAGTCGAAATATAGGAGTCATCCCGGGGTAATAGTTCTGAAGATAGTTGTCCTAGGAGGCTGTTGTCCTTTGACAGGGTAAAGTCAAAGAATTCCATAGCGAGTAATTGTCTCTAAATAATATTCAAGGAACTATCCTAGGAGGAGGTTGTCTCAAGTTAAAGTGAATCAACTAGTTAACCTAGGAGGTAGTTGTCCCAGTTCCAGGTAAAAGAAAACGAACTAGTTGTCCTAGGAGGAAGTTGTCCCAGGCAAAAGAAAACGACCAGTTGTCCTAGGAGGTAGTTGTCCTGAGGTATATCGTCAAGGAACTAAATACCATCGACATATGAGTCATTTCGGGACAATAGTTCAGAAGATTTAGGAGGCTGTTGTTGCAGGGTTAAAGTCAGAGATCCCAACAGTTAATTATCCTTAAACGATAGCCAAGGAACTAGTTGTCCTAGAAGGTAGTTGCCCTGTGGTATATTCAAGGAACGAAATTCAATCGAAATATAGGAGTCATCCCGGGGTAATAGTTCAGAAGATAGTCGTCCTATGACAGGGTTAAGTCAAAGAAGTTCATAGCGAGTAATAATTTGTCCCTAAATAATATTCAAGGAACTATCCTAGGAGGTAGTTGTCCCAGTCCCAGGTAAGAGAAAACGAACTAGTTGTCCTAGGAGGTAGTTGTCCCGAGGTATATCGTAAAGGAACTAAATTCCATCGACATATGTTGTCAACGCTTTATACGCTTTATCATATTATCTGTACCATAATTTTAGGATTGTGTTCTCTTTAGGATTCCTGGCTCTCACTGCGTCATGCCTGTCTATCCTGTTCTTGTGGATCCTGACCTTGCGCCCGTCTCCTGAGCAAGGAGTCATATCAGTCCTACACCATTTGTTCTTCGCTGGAACGTCTTACTACAGGGGAAACATTGCCCTTCGTCAGCTGAAGACATCATGGAAGTACCCTCGTCGTGCACAGGAGGAATTCCTTATGAGAGTTCTCAAAGAACACCGGGACACGGACTACGGAAGGAAGTTCAAGCTCGGAGACATCGCATCCGCAGAGGAGTTCCGCCAACGCCATCCGCTGACGACCTATGAAGATTATAAACCCTATGTCGAGCGTGTGATGGCTGGTGAGGATTGTGTCATGACCCAGACGAAGCCAACGGCTTTCATACAGACCTCCGGTACAACCGGTCCATCTAAGTATTTCCCACAAAGAGATCACAGAAAGACTTTGACAAGATGGTTTGACGTACTGTTTGTCATCCTCCATGAAACATGTCCAGATCTAGGACTGCTTCAGAAGAGAATGTTTCACTACACAGAGCCAGCGATATCTCGCGCAGAAAGCGGCGGGAGTATCCGTTCAGGGATATCTCTATATGAGGATGGTTTCATGGCATCCTGCTACACAACACCCCCTGCTGGTTTCCGTATCAAATCCTTCAAAGAGGCCAATTACATCCACCTCCTTTTTGCTCTCCTTGATCGAAACCTTGGTGTCTTTGCAGCTGTGTTTATTGGAGCCATTGACAGTATGATGAAACAACTTGAGTCATGTTGGGAAGACATCGTTAACGACATTGACAATGGAACCATCAATGATGATGTGAAGATCAATGCTGACATCAGATCATCACTTGAAGAGGCTCTTGGCAATGGCTACCCGGAGAGGGCGGGCGAGCTTAGAAGACAGTTCGAGAAAGGATTTGATGGAATCATGAAAAGGGTGTGGCCCAACCTTAAAGTGCTAGTAGCTGTGGAAAACGTTGGAATCTGGCCTGACGTCAAAGCAAAATATGCAAAAGGTAATTGCCTGCTTATAGATTTCGTTTATCTTTGTTTTGTTTTTAAGCTATTTGGTCGTAACATCGAGAAATTAATTCATAGCTAAAATGAAAATCAAACAAATTCCAAAAAGATTTGTTTAACAAAATCAAAAGATCTTGTATACGCTTCCATTTACAGAAAACAGGTATACATTGGATGGGGGAATATGGGATAAAGGGGATGAAAAAAACAACAACGATAACACAACAATGATCTTTCTACTTTCCTTCACCCATTTCGGTTACTTATTTCAGATTCTCCCCAAGCTTTAGGAATGTCAGAATTACGCTGTCCCCCTTATTATGTATCCAAACTATTTTTTTTTTCTTTCGTCTTCTGATTGTTACCATCAACATTCTTTCTATAATTATTTTTCACACGAAAAATAACTATAATACAATACACTCTTGATCACAGGCCTACCTTTTGCCCAATTTGGATTCGGGACATCGGAGGGCCTTCATCAAGGACTATGCCCATGGCATTATGATGACAATCGTGGTATAGTCTTCTGGACTACCAATGCCTTCTTCGAGTTCATCAAACTAGAAGATTCGTGAGTTTGTTTACGTTTGTTTATGCTTCTTTATACCAATCATTCATGTCTACACGTGAAAACGATATCAGAACATATCATGTTTTTTTTTACAGTGCAGGTGCGGATCTGCCTGCGTAAAAAAAAGGGGGATCACCCGCAAATCTCACCCCAAAATCTTTATATTTGTTCTTATTTACAGTATTTTTTTTTTTTTAATCTTATCATACTTATTCATTTATTTATTCATTCATTCATTATTCTTGTTTAAATCTTATTTTATTTTCATTTCATTTATTATTATTATTATTATCATTTTTATCTATTTATGTATTATTATTATTATTCTATTTATTTTCATTTTTTATTTTTATTTTATTATCATTACTATTTTATTTATTTATTTATTTATTTATTTATTTATTTATTCATTTATTTATTTGTATTATTATTATTTATTTTTTTAAGGGCAGCGCATTACAGTGATTCTCCTACCATCCCCACGGGTAAAGCATTTTTTAATATGTGTGTCTGTTTGAAGGAAAAAAAAACTAGCCTTAACGCTTTCGATACGAAATAAAATCAACTATATTTTTGCATGATATTGTGATTTCCACTCTAAAATGGTATTATGACATCTTTATACAACAGGAATGAGACTCAGCCTCAGACGTTCTTCCTCGATGAACTCGAGATTGGACAGGAGTATGAACTGGTCTTTACTCAAGATAGTGGCCTCTACCGCTATCGAGTAGGAGACGTAATTCGGATAACTGGCTATCACCATGCATGTCCTACCTTCGAATTCATGTATCGGTGAGTGCTACCAATCTCTTAAACAAAGGAAATAGTGCCCATGGGCGCTAGGTACCCTTAAAAGTGTGGCCCGGGATAAAGACCACGTCGATACAGTTTTTCCTAGGCACGATATAAGAAAACGCACATTTGAAATTTAGTCCCGTATTGCAAAATGGTTGTAATGAACCTTTATTGGCCCGATAAGCCCAATTAAAGTCAGTTTCTTGTTGTTCAGGCGTTTATTATATTTTGCTAGATATAATTATTCTAATTACAACCTCTTTGAAAGTCTTTGAAATGAAAAAAAGAAAAAAAAAAAAAGAGACAGGTTTCCCATTTCCAAAAATAAGCAGAAATTGTCCACAATATTAAATGGTTGAATGGAATTCTATTAAATATTAAGAACGGTTTAATTTGAAAGACATACATTTGTAATGTTGCAATAATTACAAGTACTTATTATGGCAAGTGATGTACTAGCTACATTATTTATTTTCATGTTGATGACAGGTTGGGCTTAATGTTGAACGTGCGTTACGAGAAGATGAACCAAGTCGTACTTAAAGCAGGACTTCAGTCAGCCGTGGGGCGATTTGATGACGTCAGACTAGTCGAGTATGCTGTGGCTGAGAGTAAACTTATTTCTAAATCGTCCTCAGGTAATAAAAAAATAACAACCTGTCTTTATAGATGAAGCTGAATTCGATTTTGTATCAAATAAAGCCATCCAAAACTTCATTTAAACTTGTTAAATCTACACCAATCAATATACATTTATTTAAAAGTAGAAATGTTGTATTGTCAATCTTTACAAGTTAATTTATAAATCTTTTGGTATATAAAGTATATGCATTTAAATTCAATATATTCCCAAGCACGGTTTCAGGGGAGGGGGGGGGGTAGAAGTCAAACTAATCGAGGTACATAAATATGAGTATATTTCGGACACCCAAAAAAAAAAAAAAAAAAAAAAAGGATAATTTTTTTTTTAAATTTAGCCATATTATTAAATGATAATAATAATGATAAAATTGTGAACAGAGAAATGACCAAATAACACAAAAGTCTCAACGAAAAACAAAAAACAAAACAAACACCCAGACGATTACTCGAAGAGGACACCAAAAAAAAAGGGGGAAAAAAGGGGGGGGGGAGAAAACTGCCTCCCCCCCCCAAAAAAAAAGGAAGAAAAGAAAAGCATAACGGGCATAAAATATTTTGCTTGTGTGACCTTTTTGTATTACTTAAATGTATTGTATGTCAAAGCAAATGACTCTTATTTTCATTATATTTTTCCATCTTATATGGCAGCATTTGAAAAAGATGAAGATATGCCGTACTATGTGATATTCTTAGAGCTTGACCAGACTAAGAACACGGGTGAAAAGGTTACGGCAAAGAACATGATGAACTCGGTATGTTTTCTCTTTTTATCTATTTCTTCTGTTTAAAGGAGGGGTCCACGCTGAAATTCAGATGGTTTCAAATGTACAGGAAAATATAAAAGTACACTGAAGTTTTCATCAAATCTTTTGAAACATAACAAAGTTATGATTTTTGTAAGTTTAGCTTCTTTTTTTTTTGGGGGGGGGGATAAAATAAGTCTGTGCATAGTCTCATGCATATTCAGTAAGTATAAGCTGATGATGTCATTGATCCACTATTTGTTTTGCATTTTACTGTATGAAATCCTATTCATTTGATTTTAATCATGTAAGTGTAGCAAATAAAGAATCTATCCCTTATATTGATCTCAAACATCCCATTTCCGGTAATTCTTCATGTGTAATATCTAGATCGATGCTGAGCTCCGTGATGGTAACAGTGACTACAACAGACTACGAAGAGAAGCCTCCATTTCCCACCCTCGTGTTCACATTGTGAAACCCGGCACGTTTGATGATTTGAAACAACACGTGTTGAATACTACCAGTACCACGGCGAACCAGTACAAAGTGCCTAGGAGGATCCGCACGGTAGACACCCTTTACGTTATGTATGAACATGAAATTAAGTCGTCATAAAATGTTATCTTGGTATCCGAACACCCTTCTTATACCTCATCAACAACATCTGCACAAATGGAAATCACATCATAACCACACTGATTATTTCTAATAATACATTAGATGCAGTAAAATCGGCTACCAGTAGATCTTGGAATAAGCTCTCTTCGTCTCTAAGCAAGACTCTTACCTCCTTTAAAGCCAATATAAGCATATCTCTATCCTTCATACTCCTGGACCCGTATTCCATAAAAGCATGAAATTTAAGCATTTTTGCTTCTCTTTAAAATGCGTATTCCATAAATACGCCTTACTAAGAATTCTGTCCAAGCCTATTTTTGGTAGTGATCGAAGCATAAATTCTTTGATTTTTGCTAAGTCAAAAGTCTTAAATGGAATTGCGCCTTCAATTCGCATATAACAAATGAGAATTTTATCCTAACTTTAAGCCTACTACCTAGTGGCTTAATTTTAATGTTGATTACATGGCAAGCTCATTTGAGACAACAAATATTAAAAATGACGACGTTAATAAAATTCAGACTTTTGCTTGGTGCTTTCTGAGCTCAGACAAAGTGCTCAACATGTTTGGTATAAAGGCTAAGAATTTTTTTTCTTGGACAAAATTCTTAGAAAAACACATAGACTTAAGACAAATTGCTTAAGTATAGTTTATGGAATAAACTTTTTCTTCAAATTTCCATGAGGATGAATTTAGCACTTTGTATCCATTGGAAAAGGCGCATTATAAATCTCAGTATTATTATCATTATTTGTATCATTATTATCGTAGTGCTGTTTTGCATGTACCAAGGCCAGTCTTCCCATATCTACTGTAGATAAAAAAAGTTATTAATCTCCACCCACCCCCTGACAGTGCAATTATGTATTGTTAATTAGTCTATTAGAAATAACAGCAAAGTCTATATTGTATTTTTGAGATTTTACCACATTTTCAGGTTTATTTCTCACACAACAAGCATTATTCTTTAAACAAATTCACATAAATAAATGTAAGTGCTATCTTATATACATAAAACTTTATATTCATTTGTACTATCATACAAAGAGATAAAAATGGTGGGTCTAAGGTGCATAGAAGTTCATAGAATTGAATGGATGGAATGTCATATATACTTTTAAGTAGTACACGTAAGTACAGTATTTACAATTATCATGGACGACTTTATGTTCAAGAAAGACTTATAGTGCTTTATGTTTTTCATAACATACAAATTATGCACAATGTATGTAATCTGAAATAAATGCATGTAAAAATCAAACTGACATTAAGCTACACAAGAATACCAGTAAGCACATGAATAAGTTCCAAAAAGGTCATCTATTCTTTAAAACTATGTGAATCTACTTTCCCTATATTACCTGTATAATATACATGTACATTATGTTGATAACCACACATAATGATTTTAATCCAGTCAATTTTAATTAAAAAGAAAAAAAAGAATCACTTAGATTCTCAGCATGAATACTGTAATATGCATGACATAGGTGGGACACATACATAAATATATATATCTATATTTTTTCAATGTGTAGATGTTTTCAAGCTAATGCAAAGAAATTTTAATATATCTTATGTACAAAAATGTATGGAATTTATGTAATATAATTCATTATCAAAATTTTTCATTCTTGGTAATTTGCAATCATGCAAGAGCCAGCTTTAAACTACATATTTTATATAGTTTTATATATACTTTCTGAACAGTCAAACACCATACATAAAAAGAGATATCACACACAATAGAAAATGATAACAACATTACCCCCCAGTATATAAAATAGAAATATGGAATGGTAATATAATACACTATATCTAAACCACTCTGTCAATCAAGGTGCTTAAAAGATGAATCCAATATGAATTATTACACAAGAAATATATATATAAATATATATATATATATATATATATATATATATATATATATATATATATATACATGTATAAGTATACCATACTAATACACATTGCTAGAGAAGATTTCCATTTTGATAAAAATAATCGATCAAAATGTCTATACAGTGAATTTTTAAAGGGTATTGCTGTAAATTAAGAAGTTAGCAGTACATTTCATCAACAATTTTCATATTTCCATTTACTATTGACATGGCACAACTTGGACGGAATGATGAATCAATAGAAAAAGAGAAAGTCCATTTTATCATTTGAAATGAGAAATTTCAATTGTTATCAAACTATAAAATCTAATGTTGCATATACAATACAGAAATAAAGAAACAAATGGGATTGTAAAGTAAGATGATTTCACAGTGACATTTCAGAGGAATTAATTAATTAATTAGTATTTCTCGAAAATAAATTTGAAAATAAAAAAGATATATGGTGATAAACAAAGATTTAAAGATTCTACCAAAAGAGCATGTCTATATTGTGCTATATCTTACGTAAAGTTTGCGAGACATTAGAGTGGATTGCCTACATGAATGTGTTGGTGTGACCAGGGACAACTGTATAGCTTTAAGATTTATAACAAATTCTGTTAATGAATACTTCTGTTGTATAGTAAATTGTCGCACCACAAATGAATAGTTTTAAGCATCTTTTTAACTGCAAACCAAATTGAAAGGGAATAAAAGCTTATAATTAGACTCCTAAAAAAATACATTTTTAGATGTATATTGATACAAGATGTTTCTTGTACGTGCGCCTCTTTTTGCTATACAAAATTCACAGTCACGTTCTCTATACAGCCTTTCATTATGCAGTCAATTCCTGTTGTAATGAGGTGATTAGGACCAAACAAAATACCTTGTTTTAACAAAATCTCATTATATTGAATAGTGAGCACAATCATGAATGTTGACAAAAAATAGGTGTCGGAAGATTGTCATTGTTATCAAAGCAATCTTGTATTTGTGCTCACTGTAATGAGAGTGGACAGGATACGCATTCACCTTGTATGAAAACGATATTAGATTCAGAATGAGGATGTAGCGTAGACCCTCTTCAGTTTCCACATGTCAGAATCCAAAGTGCAGGGTAACTCCAGCTTCAGTACCGGCTCACTCCCTTCCAGTTCCTCCGTACGCACGGCACCAATGTGGACCGGGCATTGGTAGGTAGAGAGTGGTGATCCTTTTTTACTGCCTCCACTTGCATGGTGGTCAATGACTGCAGGCTTGAGCCAGACAACGGGGAGGGGTGAAGATTGGTGGACGTTTTTAGAGGTGGTGTTTGGGAGCTGGATAAGGGAGCGCTTGGAGTCCCAGTGACCGTTGTGGAGGTGCAAACCCGAGATGTAGACGCCATTGGCAGGTGGGGAAGTCGGGCATTTCTCCATACCAGTGACCTGCATGTTAAAATATTGTAAAAATCGTTACATAACAAAATTCAACAAATGACATGGTGTGATCCAAAATGAATCCTGCCCTCTTTGTTCACACCCAAGTTATGATGTGCATAACTAGTAAAATTAGCACTAATTTTATTATTTACGAGATAATCACATGACCCTCTCTTACCTTGCTATGCCGAGACAACAAGCTATAGACCGAACCAACAATAGACTACAAACATTTTCCTACTTCCCTACCCCTCCATAATACCCTGCCTCACGCCTGCCTGACACGAGGTGGCGCTGACCACTAAGGCATATATCTTCATTCTGAACCAACCCAATTCGACACTCGTCATAGAGAACAAGGCTGGGGCCGGAGGAGGGGCTAAGAGAGGGTCATGTGAAATCTCGTAAATAATAAAATTAGTGCTAATTTTACTAATTTACTTCAAAATCACCATGACCCTCTCTTACCTTGCTTAGTCCAAACAGACCAGCACCGAACCCTAGGTGGACAAAACGAGAGGTGGGGGGGGGGGCTAAGAGACTTAGATAGTCTCGCGGTGGCCGCCGACAACGCCGAGACACCAAAACACTCCTCACCCGTGCAAACGTCACGTAGGAAAAATGAAATGAAGGAAAACAAGAGCATCAGAACGCTGCCTTCAAAACATCCTCAGTGGGAACGCCTGCAAAGAGCGCCCAAGAAGCGCTGATACCCTGGTATCGAGAGCTTGGGGCCCTTCCTGACATCAAAAGCGTCAGGACCCGCCGCTAAGTCCCTCCACGAACCATCTGGAGATGGAGTCGGGAAAACGGCAGAAAAGGAATCTCGAGTGATGAAGGTTTAACTCTACGACGAGATTCGCGATCTGGAGATGGTACCCTTAAGGGCCTAACCGGACACAAACCTTATCCTCCGACCAAAGAGAAGGAGAGAGACTTTTGAGAAGCTCTCCACCGGTCCCAAAGAAGCAGTCTGGTTCTTCGCAATGAAACGAGGTTCAGGGCGAAGACGTACTCCCGAGGTTCGAACCTGATGTGGCCCTCAGTAACACTAAGGCAAGAAGCGAACTTCGTCTGTGGCCTAAGGCCACCGCCACCAAGAAGACAGTCTTAACTCAAGAGGTGAAACGATGCTTCCGACAACGGCTCGAAAGGAGGGTTAGCAAAACAGCCTCCAAAACCTTAGGCAAAATCCAAGAAGGAGCTAAAGGATAGACTGTAGGTCTTCGCAAAAGGAAACCTAAGCAAGCGGACTCGGGAGAGTGAAAACGTTAGACCGTCATGAAAACCATCGTGAAATTGCCGCAATGGCAGAAAAACAGAAGCCTCGTAAGGTCGAAAGAGAACGGCCCTTGTCAAAAGTGATTAAAAAAATCCGCTAAGACCGGGCAGGGGGTCCCTCTGGGGAGCAACCCTTCTCTTCGCAACACT
Source organism: Paracentrotus lividus (assembly GCA_940671915.1). Taxonomy (NCBI): domain Eukaryota; kingdom Metazoa; phylum Echinodermata; class Echinoidea; order Camarodonta; family Echinidae; genus Paracentrotus; species Paracentrotus lividus. Next base: position 10,801,614 of record CALNVZ010000641.1, on the reverse strand, counting down.
CAGAAAAGGCAGAGACGGGAGTTATAACACGTTAGCGTCGACTCCTCCGCCCCGGCCATGAGAGCCGAGCCCTCTCCGAGAAGCCAGACGAGATTGCCTGCGACCTGACAACTGCCAAGCAGTCAAGCGAAGCGAGTCGGGTGCTCTGAAAGAGCGCCGGAGAAACGGCTGGCTGCACAACGTCCTGCCATCGAGGAGGGGTCACGGACGGCCGACCACAAGCTCGCGACAGGCGAGGAACCATGGTCTAGCCCGGCCAGTGCGGGCATATAGATCATCCAAGCCCCGTCCTCCACTGCTTGGCTAGCACTAGGGGATCAGCGGAAAAAGCGGGGGAATGCAAAATTCTCAACCCACTCAGCTGAACGAGACAGCGTCTTGAACGTACGCTCTCGGTCCACTCGCCATCAGCCGCTCGAAAGGTCTGACGGAGAGACCATTCGGGGAGAGATTTGCCGTGACAGGAGCCCGCTATAAACATTCTCCCGACCCAGGTAGATACGAGGGCAGACGGAGGAACTCTCTCCCTGCATCATCTCCACAGTTGAGCCGTCAAGCGGTTCAAGCTCCGGGAGTTGTGCCTCCTTGCACGATTGATGTAAGCCGCCACGCTCACATTGTCCGTCAAAAAGAGAACGAGCGCCTAATAGTCGATCCTGAAAAAGATCCACGGGTGATCTGACCGCCAACAATCTCTCAACACAAGATGGGAGGAGTCAGTGAGACCAGTCCCCCTCGGTCCCACATACCTCACCAGGCCGCCCCAGCCCTGGAGTGACGGGTCCGCTGAAAATCGACACGAAAGGTAGAGTCACACGAAAGGCATGCCCCTGGGGAGAAACATTAGGCTCCTCCACAGGGCTAGCAGCCGGGCCACCTCCAGCGGAGAGGGACCAGTCCTCGGAGACGAAACTCCCAGCGCGCTCCCGATCAAAATCCAACTCCGCTCCAGGTAAACTGGTGTGCGAGTCGGAGAAGGAGCCGCTCCCTGGAGTGGCTACTAAGAGCCAATGTCAGGTAGACGACAAGTCTGAGTACAATGGAAGTACGCATCTCTACAATTCGAGAGATACCGCCCAATCCTCGAGCTGGAGGGAAGGAAGAATCACTGCCGAGTGCTCGTATGCGGATCGGCTTCCGTTCAACAGAGCTGAATTAGACTTCGACCTCGGAGCCAACAAAAACCCCTCCGACCAATCTGACTCGCGGATCCGCTGTAGGCGGCCGAACGAAAAACTCCCGGGCAGCCCGCGGTTGAGACAAGAACTCGTAAGCTCGGAGCGGGTCACCGAATCCACCTCCCAAGAGCCGCAGGCTGGGAGGGGAAAAACCCGGGAGACTTCTCGCCTTGCCATCCATACCGAAGGTAAAGGCTGCGAAGGCGGCGAGCCGGGGGCCCGAAGTGGCAGGCGTTGTGACCAGGCCGGCGTCATGACTAGGCCAGGCAAACCATTCCACGAGGGGTACCTGTCCTCACCTCTGGCGCGAGGCCGACGGATAGGGGGCAACCCCGCTGATAGCGCCGAAGGCAATAACCCATCCAGGTACCTGAAGTGGCGGGCGGTTGAGACCAGGTCAGTGTCGTATGACAAGGGCCAGGCATACCCAGCCACGAGGGGTAGCTAGTCCCGTCACCTCTTGGCGAAGCCCGAGGGATAGGGAGCGAAAACCCCGTTGGTAGGGAGCCGAAGGTGCAAACCACCAAGGTATCTGATAATGGCGGGCGGTTGAGCCAGGCCAGTGTCGTGTGACAGGGCCAGACATACCAAGCCACGAGGGTAGCTAGTCCCGTCACCTCTGGGCGCAAGCCCGAGGGATAGGGAGCGAAAACCCATTGGTAGGAAAGCCGAAGAGCACAACACCAAACAAATAGTCTGATGTGGATGAGCGATGAGACCAGGCCAGAGTGATCCGTCGTGACAACGGCCAGGCATACCAGCCACAAGGAGGTACTAGTCCCGTCACACCCTGGTGCGAAGCCCAGGGATGAGGGAGCGCAACCCCGCTTGGTAGGGTCCGCAGGCACAAACCACCAACAGTATCACGAGAGCGGAGTGGTTGTGAACCGCGCCAGTGATTCGGACATGTGAAAGGGCCAGGATCCCAAGCACCAGAGTAGCTAGTCGCGTCACTTCTGGTGCGAAGCCCGAGGGATAGGGAGCGAAAACCCCGCTTGGTAGGTGGTTGTGACCAGGCCGGTGTCGTGAGCGGGATAGCCGTAGCTACGACACATCCGATTCGGGCTCCACAAGGGGCGGACGAGACGGGGAGGTCTGCCGGGGCAGACTGGGCTGGGTGAGCGAGAACTCCGAAGTAAGTTCGGAGTCAGTCACTGATCCCCTATCCCACGGGCCGCTCGGCTGGGACTCCCTAGGCGGGTGATCTCAGCCAGAGGCCGACGTGGCGGGTGGTAGTGACCAGGCCAGTGTCACGGGACGAGGGCCGGGTGTACTCTGCCACGAGGGGTACCATATCCCGTCACCTTTGGGGCGAAGCCCAAGGGATAGGGGGCGAGACCCGCTTGGTAGGGTCTGACCAGGCAGGCCGAGCAGCTGCATCCTGAACGGGTAACGAATATCCCCGGACGTTCGGGTAGAACCTCCTGGGGTCCGAGAGACCAGGTGTTCGTTGGAACGAACTCCCGGTGGGCGCTTGGGCGTATCCCAAGGGATAGCCGTGATAGCCCTGTGGACCACCACCCGTGAACGATAAAGCGTTTGACGGGGGTGGAGACACTCCGGACGTGGGAAGCGGAGCCGTCTGGTTCCGCCAGATGCAGAAACTGCGGCGCACGGGTCCCAAACCGTACTCGGCATCCCCCGGGGCATGCCTGAGCGAGACGTGAGTGCACGACTCTCATCCCTAAGTGAGACAGAAACCGCAATTTTCTGTGCTACACTTGGGGGGTCCGAGAGCCCGGGTGTTCGTTGGAACGAACTCCCGGTGGGCGTTTGGGCGTATCCCAAGGATAAGCCGTGAATAGCCCTGGCCACCAGCCGTGAAACGGGGTGGAGCACTCCGGACGGGAAGCGGAGCCGCCATCCTGGGGGTATACCCAAGGTGGAGGTGGTGCCGCCAAATGCAGAAAACTGCGGCACGGGTCCCAAACCGTACTCGGCACCCCTCGGGGCATGCCTGAGGGGGGGAGACGTGGGCGCACGACTCTCATCCCTAAGTGAGACAGAAACCGCAATTTTTCTGTGCTACACTCGGGGGCCGAGAGCCCGGGTGTTCGTCGAACGAACTCCCGTGGGGTTTGGGCGTATCCCAAGGATGCCGTAATAGCCTGCGAGCCACCAGCCCGTGAACGGGGGTGGAGGCACTGCCGGACGGGAAGCGAAGCCGCCATCCTGGGGGTTACCCAAGGTGAGGTGGTCCGCCAGACGCAGAAAACTGCGGGCGCACGGGTCCAACCGTACTCGGCACCCCCCGGGGCATGCCTGAGCGAGACGTGGGCGCACGACTCTCATCCCTAAGTGAAGACAGAAACCGCATTTTCTGTCTACACTCGGGGGCCGGGGGCAAGACGTCTGGATAGACGAAACCCGCTCCCTTGGCCGGAGACAACGAGACGACAAGGTCTTAGGCACGGAAAACGTGGACGCACGTTTTTTGCTATGGTGCTCTTCGAGCTACAAGACCTTTTCTTAGAGCTGGACTTAGAGGAGGTGGAGCCAGCGGCTGGACCACAAGAGTCACTGGCGTGCTCCCCCCCCCTTACTTAGGCAGGAGAGCGAACGACCTGGCGGTCGAGACGACTCCCGCCGGCATGCTTCCGATCCCGAGCGAAACGACTTGAAGAGACCAATGCCGCCAGCTCTGATGTCGTCTGAGTCGTCAAAGAGTCACTCCTGCTGTCCATGGTTAGAACGCCTCTGAAAGAAAGAACAAATTGATGTCTTTGAGCGTAAAACTAATTCCTTAGAAAAGCTAAGGCAAGACAAGCGAGACCGGCTATTAGGCGGCTCACAGAGAACTCAAAAAAAAAAAGAAACACCCGTCTAGAACAGGCTAGACGAAGAAATTATTTTTTTTTTTTTTTTTTTTTTTTTTTTTCTTTTTTTTGACGAAAAGGGGACGAACCTCCGTAGAAACGACCAAAAAGGAAGAGTATGCACCAAGAGAGCGACCTACAGAGGCGTCGAGCACACATACACAACACACCCAACAAAACAAGATGGCGTCGAACAAAGACCGGAAGTCCAAAGACCGGAAGACACCCGCAAAAAAGGCCAAGAGGCCGCGGGAAAAAGTACAATAATATAACAAAAAACGTACTAAAAATTGTCAAATATGTTCAAGAAAAGGAAGAAGGAAACCCTCCTAAAGGAGAACAACCCAGAGAGAAAAAGTCGGAGAAGACGGGACTGAGTTTCAAAAGAAACAGGCGCTCAAACCGGCCGACAAACAACCACGTTAAAAGGAACGGGGACTGGGTGGAAACGGAAGAAAAACGTCCGGAAAGGACGTAATTCTAGGCCAAAAGGAGGGGCGCAGTAAAACTAAAGCACCAAATTTAACGCTAGGCGTAAAAGGAGGCTTTAGGTAGCGCAATATTTTGATAATAATAAATTCAAATCGTAAAAAGGAACGATCTCACCCGAAAATTCAGGAACGGTCCGATCAGCACGACTCGAAAAATCAAATGAAGATATATGCCTTAGTGGTCTAGCGCCACCTCGTGTCAGGCAGGCGTGAGGCAGGGTATTATGAGGGGTAGGGAAGTAGGAAAATGTTTGTAGTCTTATTGTTGGTTCGGTCATAGCATTGTTCTCGGGAACAAAAGCAAGGTAAGAGAGGGTCATGTGATTATTGAAGTAAATATAACAATTCAAAACTGGTAAATCTGCTCTGATAGTTTACTGAAAAATTATATTAATTTGTTTATTGACACCTCAGGGACACCACTAAATACATGTATACTCTACATTGACAAAAAAAATAATAAATTCTTTTCCATTTGGTGTAAAGTGTCTTGTTTGATCTAGGCCCTGTAACAAAGAAGAGAGACGATCAATCTTACGATCTATTGTAGCTCTTAGTAAACAATTTACCATAGACTTACGATGGATATCAATCATAAGATTGATATTATCTATTATGTTACAGGGCACAAGTCTCAAACTGATCTTGTTTTGGTTGGAGTAACCGCAGGTATGCCAGAAGAAATTTAGGGGCACAAATAAAGTCTTTACCTCAATGTTCATCTTGAGCTGGTGCAGTTCCAAATACTCCTTTCTCCCATGCTCCAGCATAACAGCATCCATGAATGCCTTTGGGTGAGAAAAGGAGTCCAGTCTGTAGCAGGGGGCCACCGCTTCACCCATGTCCGCATAACCCCGCATCGTCTCCACCTTCTTCCTCAACTCCTGCAACCACTCCGACAACAACGTCCTGCACGGAGGTACGCTGCCCTTTTGAAGGGTCCAACTGCTGGGGATGACGTTGCTGCTCAGCGCGACGAGGACCTCGTTGACGTCTGGAGCAAGGGCAGCTTCACCAACCACCGCCTTGAGAATGAGGTCAACATCGGCCTGGACACGGTCGAGGAGACGGAAGACGATGGAGATCTCGCCGGAGATGAAGTTCTGGAGATGGTTCAGGGATTCTGGAGGAGTTGGTGGCAGCGGTGGGATGCAGGAGAGTTCTTCTTCCAGGGAGAGCAGGAACTTGGGAAGCGACTGACGATACCAGGTCTGATGTACGGGCCTGCAACGCTCTAGGGCTTGCAGAGCATCGGATAGATATCTGTCAAGATAATGCAAGTAGTAGGAAGGGTTTATTGAAAATTGATTGGCAGACATTGCTTGTAAAAAATGCAGATGATCAGTACAAAGAAACATAAACCGAATGGTCAGAGTTATAATAATCATAAACATTTGTAACTACACAATGACTTGACTAATGATTTTTCCTTTTCAACACCTGTCCTTGGTAACAAATATTTCTGTTATTTACTCACTCACTGTACAAGTCCCTGAAATCTATTAAAGGTTGTAGTTGTTTTTGTTATGTTTTGTTTTGTTTTGTTTTTGTTTTTTTTGTTTTTTTTTTCTGATTACAAAGTGCTATTATTGATATCATTCTCAAATCAAAGTGACTCTTCATGAGAAGATGTTCTAATCTTAGTGGAGTTTTATCAAGTCGTTTCATAACTTACGAACAACTTTACAAATGGCTGGTCAGTTCTTGTTCTAAATGACTGATAATAACATTAGTATAGCACCCAAGAACATGTTCCAGTTGTTCATAGAATCATTTGTAGGTTTACAAATAATTTGGTGACACATCAGCATATCTATCAGACGTCTTGACCCCTACTGACCTGCTGGATCTCTCCTCCTGAAGCTTCTGTGCGTTGGGTGCCAACCCAAGGTGTGCCGGCTCAACATCATCCTGCATCGTGTTGAAGAGATGCTGGAATCTCCTAGCAACCATGTTGGCACCGGAGCTTCCAGAGCGCCTCTCTCGACTCATCTCAGTCACGAGTGAAGCGAGCAGAGATGCTGCTCCCATCGAAGATGGCATTTTCTGAACAAAGAAACACAAGGTAGATTTGAGAACTTTAACCTCTGTTCATATTATATTTTGCCAGGAATCAATCAATAAGTTGCAGGCAAGCAGTATTAATGAACTGGTTGGTTTAATATAGGTTTCAACAGGAAATACTGCTCGGAACGGAACAAATGCAAATGAATAACCTAATACAGTTTAGACAATTAACTTTCAATAAAAAAAACCCTACATCAACTGAAAAATATAGCTGTATGTATGCAGACCTCCATGTACACATACGTTGGCCTAGCCTAATATGGAGAGAGAACTGGGTAACATAAGACACATTGTAGAAATTGTTTGATAGAAATATTAAAAATACAGAGCACCATCTTGCAATTGAACCAAGTACAATGCTTCTCTGTAATGAACAGAGATGAGATTGATATCACATCATGTTGCTATCAATCGCTTTGGGGAAAGGAGAGGAGCCAGGGTGGTGTTTCAACAAGTCGTTCGGAAGCTACAAACAACTTTACAAGCGACTGGTGATCAGTTTTTGTGCTACATGATTGAGAATGTGATTAGTATAGCACCCAAGAACATGTGCAAGTCCTTCGTAAAGTCATACATACGAACAACTTGGTGAAACACCACCCAGGTCTCACAAAATTGGCTCAAAAACCAAGAGATACGATGAAGTACCTTGAGAGTTGCCCATGGCTGTAGCAAACTGGTAATGAGGGAATCTACTATCTCAGCATCATCAAGAATGTCTGCATGCCCTCCATACACCAGCTGACTGATGAGCGCCCTCAATGTCCCGATACTTTCCCAGGGGGAAACCCCTTTATGGCACCAATTTAGACATGACATCATCGCCTTCAGGTCAGATATTCCCCTGGTATAGAAGAGTAAAAGTAAGTGAAATAAAGTAACTGTTGTTAAACATCACAGGACACAGTTCTTAGGTGAATTGCTATCAACCTTTCCCCATCACTTTCAGACAGTTTCTTCCACAATTCCATATCATGACAACTTTGGTTCAAAGAGACTTAATCACAAAAATTACAGAGATAAACCTGTGTTTATTTAGATTCCAAAAGAGGTTTCAGATAAAACGTTTTTTTTGTTGTTGTTAAACTTAAAGTAGAGCATTCACATTATTTGGCTTATACAGTATTTGGCAGGTTATGATGCCCGTGGTTCAGAGAGGATTGGTGAACGTTACATACCATGAGTAGTCTTTATTGAAGCCGAGTTGGTAGAATAGCCTTCTATGTGATAACACAGTGTGTAGCAGAGCCATGCAAAACACCATCTCTGTCAAACTCTGTTGACAAATAAACATAAAAATCATTACTAACATTGTTTTATTTTTTCTAATACTGCTTCAACACACATCTTGAGTGCATTATAATAATGCTAATAATGATAATAATAAAGGTACAATTCATGAAGAATCAAATCTAATAAACAACAAATCATAAATAGCATAATTGGCACATTCTCACAATAAACTGAAATTTGTTAATCCTTGTAGGAACTAATGTCACAAACGAGATAGCCTTCATTGTGAAGTAATGCACATCAGACTCTGCACTGATATGCCAGATCAGTAGAGATATAGTATGATTACAAAATCATTCATGGTCCCTTTTAAATGCTATCATTGTTCATCACTAGAATTAATCTTATCTTTTAAGAGCAATCTGCTCAAATGATATAAAGTCTTTGGTAAGGAGCCATAGCGAGAAAAAAAAATGCTTACAGTACTGTCACAGTCAAATTTCTCACACTTGTACATGTTGTACAAATCAACTAATATACACTAGAGCTGGAGGAATTGAAAACAAAAACTATTGCATAGTGTCAGTTCAGGAATTTCCAGATTTTATGCCATCCAAGATTTTCTCTCCCTACCATTTTGACAAATTAAAAAGAGTCATCTATTGTACCTTAGCCTGTGTAGTTGTGACCATATGTTTATGTTGATCCACTGCAGCCAGTGCTTGGTTGAAGAAGGTTCTTAGGGTAGCCTTGAATTGAGTTGGTCTGACAGGCCACCTGCAATACCATTCTGAATCACCAACCCTGCAAATGATATTCAACAAGTGGTTCTTGAGATATTGCAATAAAAAAAGTAACTCAATACACAAATTCCACAAGTTGACCTTAGTGACCCTTAACCCTAATCCACTGGGGGGGGGGGCCATCATGGCCCCCCCCTCGACATTTTCGCGACCACTCCGCCGCACGAAATTTCTGATCGGCGCCGCCTTGCTGACTTTTTACTTTCAAGTCTCGCGCATCTTTTGAAACCATTTCGCAAAAATAGTCGTCACCGTTACGACGCTGCACGATTTTCAAAAATATCCCGTCAGACCGAAAATGGCTCAAAAACGTATTTGTGTACAAGTCAATGCAAATTGAGTTTTCTCACCTAATTCATAAAGATATGTATATTCACTTTCATAGGCTGAAATCAATTTATTTTAGCATATTTATGCTTAAAAATGTTCTTAAGATTTTGCGTAAAAAAAAAAGAAAACAAAAGGTCGAAAAACAAAGAAATACATAAGAAATCATAAACATTAAATACATAAGAAATTAATTTTGAAACGAGATTTTTTCTAGTACAATTGTTAGGAATGCTATAAGGAATAATAATACACAAAATTAGCATTCTAGGAGCTTTATTTTTCAATTAGATCAAAAAGTATGATTCATGCATAAATTAGCATAATAATTCATATAAAAAAAAACATATATTTTGGAAAAAATACAGCGCAGTCTTGTAGATTACATGCTCACTACCATCGTGCAAATTTTTGGCGCAGTCGCGCGATCGGCGGCCGAATCTTAGGGGGGCCATCATGGCCCCCCCCAGTCTTGACAGCTACCAAAACACCCCAGTCTGATTAGGGTTAACCTACCTGACTGGTCTTCACAACAAAAAAAATCTTACCCAGGAGAGGGGTTGTGCTCTCGGCCATTGGGATATACAAAAGAACAGTTTGAAAGAAAATTTGGATATCAATCAAGCTTTTCATGTACAACCTGCACTCTGCGAAAGCTTTAGATCCCTAAGACCTAATCGATCTCTAAAAGGAACAGTATTACCTACATGGGAGAGGGGTTGGATTGTCGGCCATTAGGAAAAATAAAGAAGAGCCTGAATTAATTTAAGCTATCAATCAAGCTTTGTATGCACAACCTCAACTCTGCATAAGTTTAAGATGCCTAGGACCTAACTGATCTTCAAAAGAACAGTATTCGTACCTGGGAGAGGGGTTGTGCTCTCCGCCATTGGGATAAATAAAGAACACTTTGAAAACAAGTTCAGCTATCAATCAAGCTTTGCATGTACAACCTTCACTCTGCATAAGTTTAAGATGCCCAGGACCTAACTGATCTTCAAAAGAACAGTATTCTTACCTGGAAGAGGGGTCATGCTGTCAGCCGTTGTGATGAAGATGAGCTTGAAGTTAGAATGAACATCCATACCGTCATACACACTAGATTGACTGGGATGGGTCATCTGGGACATCATGTCTGTCGAGTCATCTCGCCTGGTCTTCTCTACAGGTTTTGAGGGGAGGGTCTTCTCAATGTTTGATGCTGGAGTAACTATGTGCTGCACAAAAAAAAAAAAAAAAAAGGTTTATTCAGTAACAACCTGTTTCCCTGAATAAAAAAAAATCAAGTCAACTAAAATCATAATTGGGCATTATTGTGTTAGGTCACTTGCTGCTGCACTGATTATTTGTGTGAAGAAAGACAATTCAAAGACAATGTATTTCTTTTATATAGGCATATTATTTCAATTAAATAGCGTACCACATCAACTTTTGAAACAAGTGACCTTACCTTTCACATTGATAAAATCCAAAGTTATTATTCAGGTAAATTATACGATAATACACTGTAAGTGCAAACTTACCATAATGAATTTGCTTATAAAAGAGATTACATGTAACAACAAGGTAGTGATACTAGTCGAGCTCTTTGTATGATTTTTTTTTTATCCCTATTATAAACAGATTCCTAATATAAAGGTGTAATTTTTCCGATGTTATAACAAGTTCCACTGTATAATCTTTGAGATTTAACATTTACCTGGATGAACTGAGAATGGTTCACTCCATTGGTCTCGACCGCCTGGCAGTTATGAGGATCAGCCAATGACCTTGCACGACACATTCCTGGCAAGGCATCCACAGCCTGGCTTCAATCTGCTCTCGTGCCCAGGAAACGGTTGATTACTGTGCGGACATTTTCTGCTTGCTAGAGAGTAATCTCAGCAGGGATTCTATTACAGTGTGACCTGAAATGATTAGCATTTCAAGGGAGAGCATATTGTTAATACTAATTGAATTTGTACACAGTGTTGACAAGACTATGAAAGTTAATCTCAGGCAGGGGATCTACGATGACCTACAGATGATAGCATTTATAGATTGATTGAATGGAAAATGAATTATCAATTGATTAGAAATTTGTTTAAGTTGCTGATAAGGTACAACATTCTTCTGCTTGCATAGTAGATTATCTCGTGCAAAGGGATCTATATACATTGTGACCTGAAATGATTAACGTTTCAGACTGAGATGTAATGAAGTGACAATATTTATCAATTAATGGAATTTATTCATTGGTGTTGATTAACTGTATAGGATTCTTTTGCTTGCATAATCTCGAGGCTAGGGATTATATTTATTAACAATGCACCCTAAAGATGTTGGCATTTTCAGATAGAGAAGAATACGAAAAAGTTTAAAAGACAAAAAGTAAAAGAGTCTGTTTGATTGATTGAAATTACTAAATTGCCTCATTGCATCATTTAATTAGTTAAATAATTTAGTCATGGTGTTTGTAAGATAATAATAAAAATATATAGGTTTATTGCTTGCACTGATGTTAAAACTCCTTTAGATAAACAGGAGTGATTCAAATTTATGAATGAAAGATACTTGGTAATACCAGATTGCAGTGCAGCTGCCAAGTACCAATTTCTCTATTTTAGGACTGTGTCAGAATTTAAGATACCTTTTTCTTATCTAGTTACCAATCCAACAACAACAACTACTAAGAATATACTGTATGTAAAACTACCAGATAGTGACCTGGGCATTTTCATGAAAGCACTGTTCGACGTTTTATCCAACATTTTGCCTCTCAACATTTAGTAGATTATAAACAGTTAATGGAGAATCAGTGAATATTTGTTTCATGAAATGCACTCCAGAGGATGACCTAATGCTTACCTTCCATTCCTGTCTGTTCCCCATCATGCAGCTTGCAGGAAGCACAAAGATCAGTCGGATATTCTTAGAGGTTCTCTGCCAGGACTCTCGAGCGCTTGTACACCTCCGCGGCGAGCCTGGACTCCAAGCTTCGTTAGACCACCAGGTGGCGGCTAGATGTCTTTTGCCAGTCCTCGGTCAGGCAGCACCCTCCACAGCAGGGCCTTCTTGCAGAAGCTAAGACCCTGGGCTCTGGGCCAGGTACGGGCAATAAGGCAGGCAGAAGATTCCTCCACTGGCTGGAGGTGACGGAGCTATGGGACTGTCCTGCAAAACCCATGATGGCTGTAACATTTGCTCCAGGTGACCGCATTTGATCCAGATCTGTTAAATGATAAATACTAGCAGTTGTATTTCAGGGTAAAATACAGAAGCTAACTTCACTGATGTAACTAATTCATTGTACTCCTTTTACCTTATGACAAAACCTTGTAATGACATGCTTCTTAATCATGTATATAGTTTTCCACACGTGTATAATAACGTTCCAACTTTGCATGTAAAAGCCATTTATTTTGGTTTTATGTAGTACTGTATTCCTTCTTAATGTACTACATGTAAGCTTTTACTTGTGAATCAAAGAACTGAGAAAGGGTTTTGGCAAAAAAGCACACACAAATCATCACACTTGGCATGTGGATAAAGCCTTCACTAATAAGGAGTTATAAATAAACATTTTTTCACATTCCTGGATTGCCAAGTCTGTTTAAACAAAACATGGAATGTAATTCACCGTTGATATCTTTTTTGCTGTGCGGTGAAAGACAGGTGCTGTTTTTGTTGTATATGATGAATAAGACCAATGTTTGTAGAGCAATTCTTTTACCTCATTTAGTGAGCCACTCTGGAACACCAGAGCCATCTTTAGTCTCTTCAAACAGAGCCTCTCGCTCTCGGAATAACAGCTGAATCCAGCCCATTGACCAGAAGATCCCACTTCTGCATCCGATATCTCCCCCGACGGACCGCATCCGCCTCCATAGCAACCAGAAATACAAAGAGATCCGAGTGATTGCTGGAAGAGCCCCGCAAGAGAGTTTGCGTGGATCTCCTCCGTAAGAGCGTTACAGAGTTCAACAGCTCGTGCCTTGAGCGAGCAGTGTCAGTGCGATCCTTCTCACGTGCCCGTATCGTTCTTGGCGTACCAGCGGATGAAGCGACGGAGAGGGATGTAGTACGTCGCAGGAGCTGCAGATGCGTTTGATGTGGAGTAGAGGAGTGTGCCGTGCTCTGCAACGGATTGGTAGGGGTGTTGTTTCCTTTAGTTGATCCAGGAGATTGATGCTTTCCTTGAGGTGTGAGGCTGTGTGTCTAGGATGGTCTGGTATGGCGTTCAGGGTGACGCCCCAGACAGCATCCTCCAAGAATTCCATGCTTCAAACTCAATCACTTTGTTTAAAATGTCCAGCTGTGAATTGTGAAATTTGCAAATTAGGGGTGAACAATGTTGAAGTACAATATTAAAAGGACAGTCAAATTTGCCCTTATATCCCATCTTGCTTTCTTTCATTCTCCAAAATCAAGTTTCCTCAAAGCATAGGAATGTATAACAAAGATAAGTACAATACCAATACAGCCCAGGTCAGGAAACCTTTTTTTAAATTCTTCATTTATTTCTAGTTTTATTTATTCAGGATAACCTCTTTAGTTTACAAAAATATTATCCATTAGGGCCTTTATTCCAAAGTGCCCGGGTCAAGAAGGGCTAAATCAATATAAACAAATGCTCTGTGAATCATCTAAAGAAGCAGGGAAAAGAATGATTCTTTACATCAGTTTCCAGGAGATTCTGGTTATTTCCCCGTATATCAGCTTTGATTGAGTGTTAGGTGGTTTGCAAAGTCTTGGTCTTTCTGCATCCATGACATCGACCAGTAGGCGAGTCGTTATCCCTCCTGGTTGACTGACATATCAATCACTGAGAACTGTCCGTTGTGGGCTTTAGGAAACCAGCACCTGGGATGAGATAATGAGGGTGCAGGGATTAATAATGGCAAAATGATCAACTGATCATCATAGCAATACCTTCCACATCTCTTAGGGTTAAAAGGGCATATAGAAATTTAACATATCTACCAAACAAAGACATATCGCTGCAGGTTAACAAGAGCTAATATATCAAATTTTGTTATATGATACAATAGCGAGGCAAATAACAAAAACCATTTTCTAAAATCGAGACACTTACCTCAACTCCAGCGGCACTGAGGTTTGTGAGTGTAGAGGGCAAATCTTGCATTGTTAGCTGTACACTGTGGTGCGATCTTCACCGACTTCTCGCTTCTCATTCTCCACCAGATTCCTCACAACACGTCCTGGAACTTGACGCCTAGGTCCTTCCTCTCTAGGTGGTCACAACCAAACTCAGCCCCATAACCACCGACTGGATCAGCCTTTCTTCCAGGAGAAGTCGTCGGTGACACGACCCAGAGGTTCAGAGAAAGGTGCGCCCGTCGAGGTCCACAGAGTGGGGATGGGTAGAATTGAGTGGTTACTGGTGCCCATACTACGGATGTCACAAGTCCCTTTCGCTTCATGTTGTCCCTGGAGTGGCTCCTCCGTTCCTGGATGACATTGAAATCATGAACATCGGTAAATTGCACTTGGTCTCAACAACTTTTGCCATGTTTATTTGGTTTCATCTTCACATTGTTCCTTCCATTACATACATAAATGGCTCCTGAATACCTCTATAGATTACTGGAAATCCCACACCGGCCCGTTTATAGACTTGGTTCTAGTGATAGATATTCTATCTTACATTCCAAGAGTTGTTTTCAAACAGGGGGAAGCCAGCTTGATTTTTGCAGTCCAAAATTGTGGAATAGTTGCCAGCTCTTCGTTCTCAATACATCAGTTGAACCATTTAAAAAGACACCTTAAGACTATTTATTTTTGTTGTAGTTACTTTTGGAGAGCTCTACGTAAAGCGCATAGAGCATATTAATCTGATTATGCCTCTATAAGAACCAGTTAATTTTATTATTATTATTATTATTATTCCATTTTGTTATGATCTCTCTCTTT
>CALNVZ010000641.1:10745361-10786761 GCA_940671915.1 Paracentrotus lividus | reverse complement strand
AATTGTCCTGAAATTTGCAAAATTAGGGGTGAACAATGTGAAGTACTAATATTAAAAGGACAGTCAAATTTGCCCTAATATCCCATCTTGCTTTCTTTCATTCTCCAAAATCAAGTTTCCTCAAAGCATAGGAATGTTATAACAAAGATAAGTACAATACCAATACAGCCCAGGTCAGGAAACCTTTTTTTAAATTCTTCATTTATTTCTAGTTTTATTTATTCAGGATAACCTCTTTAGTTTACAAAAATTTATCCATTAGGGCCTTTATTCCAAAGTAGCCCGTGTCAAGAAGGGCTAAATCAATATAAACACATGCTCTGGAATCATCCTAAAGAAGCAGGGAAAAGAAGTGATTCTTTACATCAGTTTCCAGGGAGATTCTGGTTATTGTCCCCGTATTATCAGCTTTGATTGAGTGTTAGGTGGTTTGCAAAGTCTTGGTCTTTCTGCATCCATGACATCGACCAGTAGGCGAGTCGTTATCCCTCCTGTGTGACTGACATATCAATCACTGAGAACTGGTCCGTGTGGGCTTTAGGAACTCAGCACCCTGGGGATGAGATTAATGAGGGTGCATGGGATTAATAATGGCCAAATGATCAACTGATCATCATAGCAATACCTTTCACATCTCTTAGGGTTAAAAGGGCATATAGAAATTTAACATATCTCACAAACAAAGATATCGCTGCAGGGTTAACAAGAGCTAATATATCAAATTTTGTTATATGATACAATAGCGAGGCAAATAACAATAAACCATTTTCTAAAATCCGAGACACTTACCTTCAAGCTCCAGCGGCACTGAGGTTTGTGAGGTAGAGGGCAAATCTTGCATTGTAGCTGTACATGTGGCTGCGATCTTCACCGACTTTCTCGCCTTCTCATTCTCCACCAGATTCCTCTATCAAACGTCCTGGAACTTGACGCGCTAGGTCCTTCCTCTCTAGGTTGGTCACAACCAAACTCAGCCCCATAACCACCGACTGGATCAGCCTTTCTTCCAGGAGAAGTCGTCGGCTGACACGACCCAGAGGTCAGAGAAAGGTCGCCCGTCGAGTCCACAGAGGTGGATGGGTAGAGATTGAGTGGTTACTGGTGCCCATACTACGGAATGTCAAGTCCCTTTCGCTCATGTTGTCCCTGGAGTGGCTCCTCCGTTCCTGAGATGAACATTGAAATCATGAACAATCGGTAAATTGCCACTTTGGTCTCAACAACTTTTGACAATGTTTATTTGGTTTCATCTCACATTGTCTCCTTCCATTACATACAGTAAAATGGCTCCTGAATACCTCTATAGATTACTGAAATCCCACCACCTGGCCCGCCCTTTATAGACTTTGGTTCTAGTGAAGATATTCTATCTTACATCATTCAAGAGTTGCTTTCAAAAAAGGGGGAAGCCAGCTTTGATTTTTGCAGTCCAAAATTGTGGAATAGTATGCCAGCTCATCTTCGTTCTAATACATCAGTTGAACCATTTAAAAGACACCTTAAGACTTATTTATTTTTGTTGTAGTGTACTATTGGAGAGCTCTACGTAAAGCGCATAGAGCAGTATTAATTGATTATGCCCTCTATAAGAACCAGTTTATTATTATTATTATTATTATTCCATTTTGTCTGATGACGTTTTCATTTAATGTCCACTTGTTCTAACACCACTTGGCCGATTACATGTAGCAAGTGGGAATGGATCCAATATTTTGGAATCAGACGATAATGTAATAGACAATTTGCTTCATAGAAGACTAGGTATTAACACCAACTAAGAATTAGTCAAAGAAGAAACGTTTTTGTTGATTTTTTTCATTTCGATTTTTTCCCCCCTTTTCTTTCTGGGGTGGGGGGGGGGGGGGGGGGGGGGGGGGGGGGGGGAGGAGGGGTACTTTTAAAATCTTCCCTGGGTGGTGTTGCACTAAGTCGTTCTTAAAGTTACGAACGACTGGAACATGTTCTTGGGTGCCATACTAATCACTTGCTTTATAATTTAGCACAAGAACTGATCACCAGTCTTTTGTAAAGTCTTGGTGATACACAGCCCTGATCTGTTTTTTATTTTACATATGTACATTGCCCTGGCCATGACTTACGTGGTGAGTGTCCTGGGAGTCTCAGGGAACTCTGTCCCGTAGTCCGTCTCTCCTCCCAGAGAGCTTTGGTCCGCCCTACTCAGGGCAAACTGAGACGTCATTGAACTCTCCAGGTTCCTGCTATCCATCAGACGATCCTCCGTCAGGTCAGGGTTGTTCAGTTCTTCTTCCAGATCACCATCATGGATCAAAGACTCTTCTGTATTGAATTTTAAGATGGTACAAACAAACTGATTGACAAATGAACTTTATTGTCCAAACATGAGCAAAGTAAAGTGAAATTTAAGGATATGGACAGTGATGTTTTTGCTCCAATATTCTGCAGTCTATACACTCTTTATTAAAATAGTTCATTCATTCATTCATTCATTCGTTCATTCATTATCTAGAAGAGTAAAGTGAGAGGTACATGTAGCTGTATAGCTGTAGCTGAACTCTCCATCAAATGATCGTCCATCAGATCAGGCTTATTCAGTTCTTCTTCCAAATTACCATCCTGAATCATATACTTTCCTATCAGTAAGGAGGTCAAATGCCATTGACAGTTTGGGCAATGGATTGAACACTGAAATGTACATGCAGATTGTTAAATGCATTTACTTTGTTTTCGACTTGTATCAAATGATGTAAGACATGTCATTTCATGATTTCCCTCATGATCAATTTGGAAAATGTGAACATTATAATTAGGAGCTCCAAATTTCTGCATTTACGTGTATTCCATAAAACCTGCGATAGGCTGGAGGCCCACGAAGCAATAAGAATCAATTTGAAAGT
Organism: Paracentrotus lividus; assembly: GCA_940671915.1. Lineage (NCBI taxonomy): Eukaryota > Metazoa > Echinodermata > Echinoidea > Camarodonta > Echinidae > Paracentrotus > Paracentrotus lividus. The sequence goes on along the minus strand of CALNVZ010000641.1, from coordinate 10,783,885 downwards.
TTTATCTATATGAAAGCAACATTTATCACAAAAATTTTCCCATTGCAAGTATTCCACATTTTCTAAAATCATTGAAGACTTCTCCTTGTATCTCACCTTCTTCTACTTCGTCATAAACAACGTCATGGAAGCTAGGCTTTCCTTTCTCCTGAAGCTGTACTATCCAGCTCAGAGCTTGGTTATCTGGGTCAATCAAGAGTGGCCACTGACGCCTTCTTCCGATCACACATGCACGAGTGAATAGGGCGTTGTCCACAGAGAACTGGTCCCACACCACGCTGTCACTGTGTCTCCAGTTGATCAATTCTTCCTTGTCACCCAAGATGTCTATATAGAGGGAGAGGATACATAAATGTAGGCAACAAAAATAAAGCAAAAACTAATTTTGTGTACTGTAAAATTGGTTATTTTCACGAATCAGTCCTGACACAAATATTCACTTTAATGTATGTCTATATACAGTAATGAAAACATCACAAAATCATGAAATAAAGCTCAAGCTAATTTCCCACCTTGTTCAAAAACATGAAAATATGTTGCGTATTTGTACGTGTTAAATATTGGCTGAAAAAATAGTAGCAGAGAGAAATAATTTTGAGAGGTCGTCTTCATCTGTCTGTATGGTTTCTATTATTTCAATATTTTTGCCTTGAGAATCTTTATTGAATGTTTCTAATGTTGCACATTTAACCATCACTAACAATCTCCTGCAAGGATGAGTGACAAAATATGGCAGCCAAAGCACCATAACCTACATGTATGGATTTCGCTTTTTTTTGACATACTGTGATGGCTTCACTTTTGGGGGTGAGAGTGACTGATTAGAGGATTAACCAAACAGTGATTTTTCATTAAATTTGAGATACAAGGTCTTGTTTGCCCCATCAACGATTACATAGGAAACAAACCCCCCCCCAAAAAAAAAAAAAAACACCCCCAAAAAAACAATTTGATATTCCCCTACTCACCTTCCAGGCTAAAGTTTTGTCTGATAGCGTACTGCAACATTTATCTCCGACTCGGGCTGCTCCCTTCTAGACGTTGAACCATGGCTGACTTCATCATTGTCCTCGCTCGATGACAGCAGTCGACCAGGAAGATCGATCTCTGCGGAAGGGCTGTCGTTTTCAGGTAGGATGCCTTGGTTGGCCTCCGCATTGGCCTCTTGCACCTACATTGTTATAAGAAGAATGAAGTACATGTATGTAATGTAATAATAGAGTTAGATTTACGATGTCATTTGTACAGCACAAAGTTAACTATCATAGTTACATTTAGAATTACTAATAAAATAAAGGCACCTAAGAGACCCTGGCCAAAAGCAGCAGTGGAGGGTGTAAGGTCCCCTCTTCATTCAAAATGAGCCTTACAATACATGCCATTGTAAGATAGAAGATTTACAAATGCTATAGCAGTGCCATTCATCTAAAAGGAAACATTGCTTCATACGTATCCAGTGCAGGACTGCCAACAGGGAATGCTCTCCCCTTAACTATGTAGTTACATGTATGCATCTTAGCACAAAAGAGTGGCACGTCTATAGATTGTCAGACAGATAATCTATTCATCGTTCTTATTACATGTTGCATTGGAAAATCACATTCTTTCAACTTAACAAGATTTTAATTGATGCATAAGTAAGAGAAACACACACAGAGATGAAAGTCAATTACTAGTAAATAAAGGCAAGGATCGAGACTATTGGTAAAAAAACAAAGCTTTGCAGGTTGTGAGGTCCCCTCTCCCATCAATAGTACAGCCCTTGTAAGATACCTTAGCATATTTTAGTGCCATTAATTTCAAAAGGAAACATAGCTTCATACCGTATTCAGGTGCAGGACTTGCCGACAGGGAATGCTCCCTCCCATTTAGCACGCGGCCTCCCCGCTCCAACTTGGTATTCCCATTACTGCACGCCTGCAGCCAATCAGCAAGCACCAGAGCCCTGGTGGTCTCATCCATTGGCCCATGTAGTAGCAGGCTGCTGCTAGGAGGGAATCCCAGGCGCGTCTTGAGGTGATTGTTACAGGTCCAGTGCTGTCTTCCAGCTCTTGTGCTGTTCTTCCATGTTGCCCATCAGGTCTGTGCTGCTGTGATCTTTAGCCTCTATGGCCTGGAAAAGTCAACAGGAATACAAGGAAAACAAATTACATATATTCATACTATTGTGTTTTTTGTGATTTAGCCTTGTAATCAATGATATCTAGCTGCTCCATTATTATGGATGAAAGGTGCCTCTATGTATTCCTAATCCTCGTATTAGCAAAGAACATACGAAGCGTCCAGACATTCAGAAAATTTAGGGATGTTGGCTGCTTTTGATCTTAGCCTCAAATGGCCTTAGGCAGGAGAATGAAGGAAAACAAGATAACTTATTTCATATTATTGTGTTTAGTTGCGTTGAAGTAATACTGTATCTTCTTTCGCACAGCTAAACCCATCTGATACCCTTAGTAGCCTGAATGTATTCTATTCTATCATTATCATCATTATTAACATCATCATCATCATCATCATCATCATCATCGTCATCCTCTATCAATTATCTTTATATCAACACTGACCCATATCTTTTTGGGGCAGGCAGCTAACCTGTTCTATATTCTCTTGGTATATGTAATACGTAGTTTCGAATCTTATGCTTCTAATCATCATCATCATCATCACCATCACCATCACCATCATCCATCACCATCACCATCACCATCACCATCACCATCACCTCATCATCATCACCACCACCACACCACCACCCACACACCCCACCACCATCATCACATCATCATCAATCATCATCATCATTCATCTCATGCTCCATCATCATCATTGATCATCTCATCTATCACATCCATCATACAGATCATTCAATCTCTCAAATACATCAGAGTCGATCTACAATGCATTACGATCAAACCAATCAAAATCCTTTTTTATACACTACAGCAGTCTGACCTGTATCTTCTTTTCACAGAGTTTGACCTGTCTGATGCTCTCTTGGTATTCCTTGCGTTTCTGCTCTAGAAGTCCTTTCATATCCTGAGCCTTTACTCGCTTGCTGCCAAGATGTCCTTGTGCCTATTGATGGGTTAATTTTAACACACAAAATATAAGAAAAAGTTTGTCAGATCTTTCAAGTTCATGAGTGTCCTTACACTTGAGGTACAAACATTGTTAATCCAAAGTCTGTCCTCTCTCCAGTTTCGTCAGTTAAAAAAATTGACAACTGAAGACAGAGTCTCCATACACATGTACAATGTAGCTTTTCTACTAATTTTTGGTAGGTTTTGCAAGCTCATAAACATTCTTTATGCAGACCCTTAGTACCCTTAGTCTAATATGAAACTGTCTTTGCTTTTTTCAGTTTTTTCTCTCAAGATGTCCTAGTGTCTATTGAAAGATTGCGACAGACACAAAAAAAGGGGGGGGGGACCAAGTTTTCGTAGCCATTGCACTATGTTTGTTGAATTTTACTGGTTCAAAAGTGTTCCTTATGAAGAATGCAAGTTTTATTTGCTATGGTCCTTTCTTTCACCTGTTTTCAACAAAGAAGAGGATTTAAAGACTACTACAAGGATACAAAGCCAGTTGAGAGACTTCAACTCTCCCACTTTCAATAGGGAATTTCCTGCCAAAAGGCCTTTTTTTTATCTACCGTTCTCCCACTTGAGCTAGAATTTCTCCTCTTTTTATCCCTCCAAACCACCTCTTACACAAAAGCGAATCTGAATCACTGGTTATTACCTCATTTTTGTTCAAAAATAGCACCAAAGAGCTATACGCTATAACCCTTAAAGTGGTTTCTGGCCACAGGGCATTTCTGTGCTTTGTGCAGGTCATTTGGTCAATGCACAAATCGACACATAGTCTCATGTTTGCTTGGGGGTTCAATTGAAGAACCTCCCGTCTTACATGTAGGAAGTGCTTGGGGTTGGAGTCCCTGCAATTATCTCACCTCCTGAACTTTAGCCTCTGCTTCCTCCACATTCTGAAGCTTTGGCCTCATGTTCCGATGTATCACCGCATAGGCGTAGACAGCATGCACCCACATGCACAGGGAACTGGCTGCCACGCTGGCCGTCTTGATGACCTCCGGGTCAAAGGTCGGGTCCTGGATAAAGAGCACATTGAGCTTGTGGAAGATGTCGTTGGGGATGGCAGTCTTGTCGTAGAACTCAAGCTCCTGGAAGAAGTTCTTGCGGTTAATGAGGACCTTGCCACTGGACCAGCTGAATGGAATAACAAGAATATGAAGAAGGTTACAGGTAAAGTTTGGTTGAGTTCAGTTCGTTTTCATACTTGATATTCCATATTTCGTAAAGTCAAAAATGGAGTTCAAGCAGGTTGTTGAAAGGGACAATTAGGGGGAGGCACAAAATGTATTGTTTTGAATCAATTCCTGCCCCAAATTACATTCAATGTATAAGTCTTGTACTCCATTTTGAGTTTAAAACGTGCGATCATATTATCAGACTAAACCTGTACTTGTGTACAATTCTAAAACATGGTTCAGTTTACGAGCAATACAGAAATACAATAATAAAGAGGATCTACTAGGCAAAAGAGAGGTAACTTACTCCATTGGTTGTCTGAACATGAGGCATACAGCATTCATGACATTAATAACCTTGGCTGGTGGGGCATGGAATGTTCGTAGCTCATTGAGGGCTGCCTTGTCTAAGCTCCTTAGGGCATGCAGAGCTGCCTCGTACACTGGATTCACCTATTCATAGGGGAAATTGGAACATGCATTTACTTATCCATATCATTATCAGCATCATCCTCATCACCATAAATAACAACATCCATTATATCATCAACACTATTATCATCATCACCTTCACCATCATTGTCATTAAGAGGATATATATCTGTTTTAATTTTTGCCACTTGATTCGATTAGTCTTTACTATATTATAATCACCCCCATTATTACTCCTTAATCCTTAATATTTGTCACCATCATCTTCATCACCATCTTAACGATCATCATCATCATAATTATAATCATAATGATCATTACCATCATTATTTTCATCTTCATCCTCATCATCAGGTAATTTCAATCATCATCACCATCATCATCGTCATCATCATCATCAATAATTACTATCATCCCCATTATCATCTTTATTTTCACCATCCTCAAGCATTAGTATCATCATAATCAGCATTTCTATCACCACCATCATTATCCTCATATCACCATGACCATCATCATCATCATACTTTCATAGTCATCATAATCACCATCAACACCATTATCATCACCACCATCATATCCTCCACCACCACCATAACCACCATCACCTTCATCATCATCGTCATCACCACCACCACCACCACCACCACCATCATTATGATCATCTACATCACTTTAATTACATACCTTATCAAGCTCGGCCTGTGCTTCTTTCTTCATGTCATTTAGAGGTTCCTGAAGTGTCACAATATCTTTCTCATCCTCAGCGCAATTACTTCTTGCCTATTGAAAATCATATAATACATGCATTGTATTATTCATACACTGTACCTCTAAAGCAGTATTAAACATGTACAAGTAGTGATCATACAAACATGTTACTCCTCATATCAAAAATGAGACACAAGTGGCCAAGCAAACTCCTCAAAGGGTCAAGGAAATGGACAAAATTATTAATTATTAAGGACACCTACCCCCAGAAATAAAGTAAGGGTTCAGTGTAGAATTAGGAAAGTAGAGTTTTTTTTTGATAGTTGTCCATAAGTTATTTATCTTAGAACCACATTATTAATATACAATGCGGAACTTACATCTGCAAATATCTGCTCGCACTCATGGACCTCCTGTAGAATCTGTTCAGTCCTTTGTTTAGCCATCTGGTATTGAGGATTGAGGGCAGTGATCTCATTGCGAGAATCAGATATGCTGGAGAACGCCTCATTCACTTTCTCCAGAGCCTGTTCAAACCTGTTCACGTTTGCCTGTCAGAGAGCATTAAGGAAACTAAATTTAATTAAGTTTGACTTGGAAGCACCTACTTAGTAAATTGGTAGAGAACATTTTTGTTTTTGGTTTGCGTACAAGTCCGTTTTTCTTGGAAAGGCTACTTTTGAAGCTGGACAAATATGTAATCAATACAAAACTTGATTTTCAAATTAAAAGGAATCTTGGAGAAGAAATGACAACATTATAGAACAAGTTTTAACTAGATGAATCTTCGACCCCGCACGGTCGGAAGGCATGCCTCCGTATTGCCACATCAGAAAAAAAAGGCATGCGCATGTTGAGTATTTTACATCCATTTATACCCAATGAACATCTTGAGATATTGACCCCAAATCTATTAAAGTTGTATCATCAGAATTATTTCCAACTCAGGAAGGATGGCTACTGATAGTAATATAAAAAGGATAAACATGTTTAAGTTGATCTGTCGAAGGTCCTTCAGAAATTGCACAAACGAGTCATTTACATAATAACCAGTGACCTTTGGATGTCCTGACCTCAAAAATCTAATCAGTTCATCTTTCCTCCCACACTGACCAAGTTTGAAGTTGGATCCATAAAACGGTTCAGAATTACAGCAAGAACGTGCCCATTTTCATGTATACAATGAACGTCTGTGACCCTTGACCTTTGACTTCATGCCTCAAAATATAATAAATTCATTGTCCATACCATATGCACACATGACCCAATTTGATGTTCATCCATCAAACTGTTCTTAGTTATCGCAAGAACAAGCCTTTTCACGTACACAATGTCCTCTGTGGCCTTTTGAACTTTGACCTCATGACTCTAAATCTAATCAGTTGTATTGTCCGTCCCCATATGGCACATATGACCCAAGTTTGAAATTGATACCGTCAAACGGTTTTAAGTTTATTGCGAGAACAAGCCATTTTCATGTACACAATGACCTCTGTGACCCTTTGACCTCATGACCCCAATCTGATAAGTTCATTGTCCCTCCCATATGTAAATATGATCCAAGTTTGAAGTTGATCACTCAACGGTTCTTAAGTTATCGGCAAGAACGAGAGCCATTTCCACGTAACACAATGAACCTGTGACCTTTGACCTATCACACGTCCAAATCTAATAAGTTTATTGACCCTCATATATGCACATATGACCCAAGTTTCAAGTTTATCCCTCAAACGGTTCTTAAGTTATCCCAAGAACGAGTCATTTTCATGTATACAATGACATCTGTGACCTTTGACCTTTGACCTCATGACCCTAAAATCTAATCAGTTCATTGCCCCTCCCATAGGCACACATTACCTAAGTTTGAAGTTGACCCATCAAACGGTTTTTAAGTTATGGCGAGAACGAGCCATTTTCATGCATACAATGACCTCTGTGACCTTTGACCTTTGACCTAATGACCCCAAAGTCTAATCAGATCATTGTCCCTACCATATGCATACATGATCCAAGTTTGAAAGTGATCCGTCAAATGGTTCTTAAGTTATCGCGAGAACGAAAACGGGACGGACGGACGGACGTACGGACGGACGGACGGACAACCCGGCACCACCTTCGGTGGCGGAGGCATAAAAATGTTTGTCAAAAAATTGCATTCCTAGCCCCATACAGCTGTTGTTGTTTAGTTTTACGAATATTTACGTCATCTCAGTTGTTTTTTTTAAATAAAGCAAGAAAAAACCTTTTTACATCTATTTTGTAAGTAATCATTATTGCCCATTGTAAATTGAGCACTTTTGCCGTTTGCATCCCAACTCACGTTTGCATGCCAGTCAGAAGCCCATTGCACAAACTCATCCTTTTTCAAACTTTAACTCTGGAACTACAAAATTAATGTATTTCTCATCTGTCCAGGTTTTACTGAACTATTACTATTATTGCCCAGACATTATACAATTGTAGGTCACTGTGTTAGAGCGCCCGTATAGGTAGCCTTCCTTGCTTCATGAACGGGAGGTCGTGAGTTCAAATCCCAGCCGAGTCATACCAAATTCTTGCAAAAATGGTACCTATAGCTGCCTTTTAGCAAGGAGCTTGGGGTAATGATAATGTTATGCAGGGTGCGCTGCAAGAATAGATGCTTAGAACTGAAGCAGCTACCCTGGGTAAATAAAACAATAATGTTATAATTATTTATGTAAAAAAGTTTTCATTTCACCTTCTCCTCCTTGGTAATCTTGTAGGTAAGGTTTTTGAAGAGATCCAGGAAGTCTAGGTAGTTCCTTGGGGTGAAGAACTTGAATGGTTTGACGTACAGTCTCTCAGTCGTAGCTGCTGCTGTAGTATGGACGTAGGCCATGGCTTGACAGAGAGCTTCAACTCCTCTGTCTTGGAAATGGGACGGCCAAGGAAGACGGATACGCTGAGAGAAATAAGAAAAGGAGGGAGGTCATTATCATTAAAATAGAGGCATGACATGGTTATATTTTGTTGAGGAACTTGAATGGTTTGACGTACAGCCTCTCAGTGGCAGCAGCTGCTGTAGTATGAACGTAGGCCATGGCCTGACAAAGAGCTTCAAGTCCTCTGTCTAGGAAGTGAGATGGCCATTGAAGACAGATACGCTGAGAGAAAGAAAAAAAGGAGGGAGGTCATAATCATTAAACAAGAGGCATGATATCGTTATATTTTGTTGATGAACTTAAACGGTTTGATGTACAGCATTTCAGTAGTAGCAGCTGCTGTAGTATGAACATAGGCCATGGCCTGATAAAGAGTTTCAACTCCTCTGTCTTAGAAGTGAGATGGCCATGGAAGACAGATACACTGAAAGAGAGAAGGTCATAATCATTAATCATGATGAAAGGCTTAATGCTCAAGCTTTGGTATCATTAATTTTACTTGGGCAATTGATTAAGCTGTAGGATTTCAGGCAGTTCCTTTGCATGAAGAACTTCAGAGGTTTGATGTAATTTAAAAGCTCTCGGTTGGACGTAAACTTCAATACACCCTTCTTGGGAGTGAGACAGCCACAGAAGAAGGATACGCTAAGAGGAGATTTTTTTTTGAGGGGTGGGGTATGTACACGTGGGCATGATTATTATTCAAAAGGCAGAACATTATTACACTTTTATTTGTTGATGATTAAGCTTTGATATTGTTGAGCTTTATTCTGATCATAATTATTACATGCATTCTAATGGGTTCAAATCCCACTGCTGCCACCAGTTTGTAACCCTGCTTAAAATTTTCATTGAGTTGTGGTCTAGAAAGGGCAAGAATAAATGTGTTTACTAAAAGCTAAATACTAACCAATGATATGCTGAGAGGAGATTGTTTGGGCTTAAGTAGAAAGGCATGATTATTAATGAAAAGGCAGAACATTATTACATTGAAGAGATTGTTTTGGTTTATGTCGGAAGGCGTGATTTTAAGAGCTTTATTCTGATAATAATTATTACATGTACATGCATTCTAATAGCATGGGTTCAAATCCCACCACTGCCACCAGTTTGTAACATAGCTTTTGAGTTTTTATTGATTCATGTTCCATGAACCTCAATGATATACTAGAAAGGGTAAAAGCTCAACACTAACCAAATGAATGCTAACAAATGATATGCTGAGAGGAGATTTTTTGGGTTTATGTTGAAAGGCATGATTATAAGAGCTTTATTCTGATCATAATTATTACATGCATTCTAATTGATTGGGTTAAAATCCCACCGCTGCCATCAGTTTGTAAAAAAAATTTTTTTTTGGAGTTTTTATTGAGTCATGGTCCATGGCCTTCATGGTACACTAAAAAGGGCAGCAGGGAAAAGTGTTTACTGTGAGCTCAATACTAACCAATGCTAAACAATGATATGCTGAGAAGAAATTGTTTGGGTTTATGCAGAAAGGCATGATTATTAATGAAAAGGCAGAACATTTTGAGGAGATTGTTTGGATTTATGTCGAAAGGCATGATTATAAGAGCTTTATTCTGACTACAATTACTACATGCATTCTGATAGCATGGGTTCAAATCCCACCGCTGCCATCAGTTTGTAACATGGCTTTGAAGTTTTCATTGAGTCATGTTCCATGGCCCTCAATGGTATACTAAAATATCAATACTAACCAATGCTAACCAATGATATGCTGAGAGGAGATTGTTTCGGTTCATGTAGAAAGGCATGATTATTAATGAAAAGATCTTTTTGAGTGCAGGTTTCACTCTACTATTTTGAAGCCACCATACCTTATTTGTGAAGGCATCTCTTGTCGGTACCTTCAGCCAATGCTGTGCTACCCGCGCCAGGCCTTCCTGTGTCCACGGTAGATAGCTGTCCACGCAGTGACTGGTGTTTAGGAGTATTGGGTATCTCCTCAGACGATCAGTAAGGCTAGCCAGACTGTGATCTGGTATAAAGATAATGACTTGATGTATGAGACATTGGTCTCATAATACGATATTTACGAATGGAACAAACTTGTACAACCCATAGGAAAATAGAAAGTCTGCGGCAAAGAGTATGCAGAAGTATGCGGCAGAAAGAATCTTTGCTACAGACTTACCGCATACCAGTCTCACGGCGAGAAAGTCGCAGCACGGTCTGCGCACAGAAAATTGCAAAGTATACAGTCTGCAGCAGAGTCTGCCGGTGGAAAATTGGAAAGTATAGAGTCTGCGGAGTCTGCGGTGGAAGAAAGGGGAAATTATATAGCTGCAGCAGGTCTGCCAAACTTCAATCAACCCATAGAAAATGAAAGTATGCGGCAGGTCTGCTGCAGACCTGCGCAGACCTGCCGATACTAAAAGTATGCGGCAAAGAGTATGCAGGAGTATGCTGCAGAAATAGAGTTTGGCAGACTTGCCGCATACTAGTAGCCACAGAAACAGTCTGCAGCAGACTGTTTTCTGGATACTAGTATGCGGCAAGTCTGCGGCAAGAAAAGATGAATCTTTTTTCATTCTGTCAGCTTAAAGTTTTTGAACCTGTCTATAATTGTACTTGCAGAGCTTCTGAATATGTATGTAATTTGCAAATAAAAAAATTAAATAAGAAAGAAATCAGTATAGGTGTTACTTTTAACTAACTGTGACCAAAAGTTTAGATTTAGTGGTGTATATAAGCATGGAGTGTTCTGTGATAGAGTGTGGAGGGATGCGACAGCAGGCAGAGCACAGTCTGGGTAAAGGGGGAAATATATTATGCTTCAAAATGATAAAGGTATGCCGCAGACCTGTCACAAACTTTTTATCATGCTGAAAGAGTATGACGGCAAGTCTGCGACAAGGAAGTAGCATATAATTCATGATAAGGGTATTTCGCGACCTGCCGCAGACTTTTCTCAATGCTGAAAGAGTATGCGGCAAGTCTGCACAAGTAGTAGAAAATGAATATTATGAAAAGAGTCTGCGCAGATCTGCGCAGGACTCTCTTCTTACTGAAAGAGTCTGCGGCAGGGCTGCAGCAATACTAATTTGTTTGTTTGAAATCTGCGGCAAGTCTGCCACAAGTCTGCGGGAAGTCTACCACAAGAGTCTGCGGCAGGCACAAAACTTTCCTATGGGAAGTCTTGTTCTTCAATAATTAAAGCAATTCACTCTGAGAATTTTAAAATGTATCCTGGATAGCTGACTGTCAACACATCTAGAGAAAGATTGATGCCTTTTAAGGAAATTGGTAAGAGCTGGCCCAGTGATATGGAAGTTATAGTAAAAATAATCAAGATGACTTTTTTAGGCTTTTGCCTTCGATAGTGTAGGATAATAAAATTATTTATCTGGGCCCAAGACAAAAAGATGAAAATGACAATAACCAACTCACCTTGGCAGTCCATGCATACAACCACATGAAGATTCTTCATAATAGTCCTGAGAAGTCTTTCCTGTGCCATCTCAAGACGCTGGTTCCTCTGTCCCGGGACAACCTTCGCCCCGGACAACATTTGTAATGCCAAGCCTTCAAGCTCCTCCCCGGTAAACAAGTCAGGACAAGTCCCTATGAAGTAAAACAATCACAAATTCATTCAGTACAATTTTTTGCCATGAAGAAAAAAAAAATGCTCTTGATCGTTACATACAGGTGTGGATGTATTAAGGTCTAGTGGAACAGTTGCAGGACTCTCTCACACAGGGTAAGTGGTTCACATCTTAGCCACTTAACTAGCTTAATGAAAGGTACAGTTGCCACACTCAATCCATGTGAGGTACATGTATATATAAGTATTTAACTAGGCCCTTACAGTATAGAGAATTTTTATTTAGCATGTTGTTCTATGAATTCAATTCTGGTAGCTCGCCTAAAATCAGGTTAACAATCGTAGCACTTTGAATTTCATAAAAAAGGTGCTCAAAGAACGTAATTCAAACTACATTGTACATGTAAGACCTACAATGCACAATGTATACTTAATTAAGGAAGTAAAGTATGTTAATTGCATTTTATAAAATATCCGTATACACCATTAGTAAAATACATGTAAAGCCTTTCAAAATCTAGTTGGGCTTTCAATTTCACAAAATTCTGCACCAAAAACTCTGTGTGTACAATGTGTTCATAACACAACATTTTGACTTATTATTTGACTTCATTATCTTTTGCTAAAACCAGTCCTATTGCTTTAGACCAGTTGAAAAATCAACACTACCTACAAACTTTCCACTACAGCACATTTTATTAAGATGTAAAATATACCTTCTTGAATTAGGCAGCAAACATCGTCCATTGCTTCCGGACCAATATCTTCCTTCACAAGAAGCACGGCCGGCCTACCGACCAGCCCAGCCGTCTTACAGGCCCGCTTGATCTGGCTCCGGAGCCTACGACGGTTCTCAGTAGGGTCTCTGGTCAGCTGTGGGGTGTAGAGCTTACAGCGGGCCATGTGGGCGGCAAGGTGGGTGAGGGAGGAGCGTCCAGTTCCATTGGTGAGGCCGATCAAGAGAGCATTGGCATTTTCAGATCCCTTGAGGTAAAAGAAAAAGAAAATAAAAGGTGGAATTTACTTGTCATATGAAAGGGAAAATATTGATTAATGAGATTTGTTGAAAGGCATCTACCACTCCTCCCCCTAAAAACTACAAAGAAAAAGACAATCCTGGTTCAAGACCCCTATGAGAACAATATCTACATGTACCTGCTTTACTTCAAAAACTCTGGGTGACTTTGCATAAAACTTGCTATTATAGTAACTTTGCCATCATTGGGAACTTTCATGAGTTACTGCATTTTGATTGGCTGTTAGGCAATATTACCACGGTACAGTAGTTACCAACAATGGAAAAGTTCCAATGATACATGTAGCAATTGATTATGCAACGGCACAACAGGGATGAAAAGACACAATAATAAAAGATGCCACTCAGTACCATTAAAAAAACATGCGAATTTGGGCAAAAAAGCTCAAAACGGGCTGAAAATAAATGACAACGCGGAAATTTGGAAGAGAAAATTTCCTGAAAAGTGTCATCTCTGAATGATGCACACAGCATTCAGAAAACCCTGAATAAAATGCTCTAAAATGGTATGTACATGTATCAACATACATCAACAATTTCAAAAGCATTTGAAATATCAAACACTTACCAATACTCTGGTCAACCTTGCAATGTGTCTGATGGATTCAGTGAAGAAGACTAGTTCCATCTTCTGCTGTGCTGTGGCATTGTACTGGGCTAGGCTTGTCTCCAGACCACTTTGAAGCTTGGATTCGCTGTACTCTACATAGTCTAAAGGTAGATTAGAAGATTAGAAAATTATCACTGATAATGGCTGATGATAATTGAATGAGCAATCGCTTTTATCAAAGCATCAAAGATTAATGCAGACTTTTACATGTATGAGATATATTCTGACAGAGGAGCCAGGTACATAGTTGGCAGTTGGCGGTAAACAAGAACCTATCATCACCATCCACATCATCATGAGCATCATCTTAGCCATCATCATCAATGCAATCATTGAGATTTTCATCGTCAGCATTATATCATTACCATAATCACCATCATCATTAGCAAAAACATTTTTACTACAAAGAGCCTAAATTAATCAGAATTTACTGAAATTCTTCCAAAACAAACACTAACTTTAAACATTCCTGCTATCAAACACAATCTTTAAGAAAATCCCCAATCTCTGATCCCCGATCGAATACCTAAACCATCATCTACGGAAAGCACTAAGGAGCATTAACTTAAAAAAAAAACAAACATTTAACCCATAGTCAACACCCTTCCAACTCTGAAAAAAATGCTTATATTCTTTCATAAAAAAACCATTAACTCATGCTCATTGTTAAATGAAAAGATGTGATAATCTACACACGGCATAGTGTCAAATGAACTTACTTCCTTCTTTCCCTGTTCCGGGCACAAATTTAGCAAAGGTTATTGCACAAAGGTCCTCGTCTGGATCTTTCAACTGGCATAAAAAAAGACAAGAAAACAACTTGATCACAAGAGCAATGGAACACTGGATTTACATGTACTTTTAGGGGCTACTGAGTCTGGAACAAATAATGCGGTAATCACAACACATCGTAAGTACGACTCTCTATGACATAAAGAAATGCACATGGTAGATAGTTGCATGTTGCAATTATGTTGTGTTATGACCACCACATAACTTTGATAAAATTTCAGGTAGATAGGATCAAAAATCCCTCTTGATCTTGTCAAATGGATCCAACTTCATTTGAACCTAGATCACGTGATAACTACAAGATCACTTGAACTTTTTACACCATTACTTGACCCATCAATCAAATACTTTGAATTCTTGATCCTGACTTTTCAGCTGATCAAGTGACCACTCACATGATTCATCTCAATCAAAGGTCCCTTGAATATGCATGTATCCAGATCCTCGGTGTCAGAGTGAGGATCAGCCCCGGTTTGAATGTTACCTGATCACCTGACTTTCAACTAATCACATGACCACTCACCTATATCATCTCAATCAAGGGCCCTTTGAAGATATCAAGATCCTCCTCATTGGTGTCAGTAAGAATCAGCCCTGGTTTGAATGTTACTCATATACCTGACTTTTCAACTAATCACACGCGCCACTCACCGATTCATTTCTATCAAAGGGCCCCTTGAATATGCATGTATCCAGATCCTCGGTGTCAGTGAGGATCAGCCCCGGTTTGAATGTTACACTAATCTGCATCCCTGACTTTCCAACTATCAACATGACCACTCACCTGATTCATCTCAATCAAGGCGCTTTGAAGATATCCAGATCCTCCTATTGGTGTCAGTGAGGATTAAGATCACCTGACTTTTCAACTAATCACATGACTACTCACCTGATTCAGCTCAATAAGGGCCCTTGAGAATATCGCTCTGCCCTCCCATTGGTACATGGTGTCAGTGAGGATTAGATCACCTGACTTTTCACTAATACATGACCAACTCACTCTGATTCATCTCAATCAAGGGCCCTTGAAGATATCCAGATCCTCCTCATTGGTGTCAGTAAGGATCAACCCTGGTTTGAATGTCACCCCTCTCTTGACCCTACCCTCGTCTTGCTCTCCTCTCCTTCCTTTTTGAGGGCGGGGGGCACTGTCGGCTGGGAGGGGGGCGTCGCTGCTGGGTCTTGTTTCTTGGAGGAGGGGAAAGGGTTGGAACACTCTTGGCGACTCGGACGCATCTGTGTCCGAGGCTAGATCTGGAGGCAAACATGCATGTAGTGAAGCACATTCTTTTAAAACATTTTAATTATCTCTTAAAGACAAAAGACATACCTATTTAAAAGGATACGATTACAAGTTCTAAAGTACAAAAACACTTATTCAAAAAAATTCTTTGTGAATCACAGTTTGGCCAATTTCCTGGTCTTTCTACCCTTCTTTTTCCCTCTTCTTTTCGTAAAAGTGCATAAAGACGCCAAAATTGGAAGTATACGCGCCTTTATAAGAACCATACTATTTTATTATATTAATTATGTTCGCTTCCTCTACATTTTTACATACAATACAGTTATAACTGTGTAAGAGCATTGGATTCAAAGTTTTCTAGTCTAGAACAGCTTTGAAGACAGAGAGAGAATTAACCCTGCATAGTAGTGTATCCCTTTAAAATAATTTAGACAAAAAAACTCCAAGTAGTCTTTAATGTAGGAAAGTATTGTGCATTATAATGTTTTTTTAGATACTGTCATCAAGTTTCTTGAAAATTAATTAAATCTTTCATGTGCAAGTACAATTTGGCATTCATGGTGTTAATCATGATCAATTTCCCAAATGATCTTTTATTTCTAAAAAAACAACCTAGTGAGGGACAACGACACAAATAATATAATTCATAAGATATTTGCTGGTGGCTCTTAAAACATATAAACTTTACAAGGAAAATATTGTAGCAGGTATGATGGTTTTGGTAGCAAATTATTTGAAGGTATGAATAAATTGCTGAATTTTTACAGTTCAAAAAAGCATGCAGAGATGATTGTGAAGTCGAGCAATGATATTCATAGGAATGCAAATAAGATTGTGAGGGACTATGATGCAAAATTTATTGAAGAAATCATGCAAACATGCAATTTTTTAATTGGCTTTAATACGTTTGAAGTAAATTACTTTTTAGTTTTCAGCGGATGAAATAAAACACAATCAACCAAATTCATTAATGAATTTTGGCAACTATTGGCGGTTTTAAACCGGCATGTCACATATCGTTGCTGGGCTGTTACTGAAAATCTTGTATCCAGTGGTGTAAGAGACCACAAATAAAGAGAGGTGAGAAAACCTGTGAAGAGCTGAAAAAAGCTGAATTTTTGTACATAGGAAAGTTATAATACACTGAAATCAACTAAAAAGATGAACTCTCACACCCCTATGCACCTCATAAGGTGTAAAATGTTAAGGAGAGTGAAAAGGCATGGCGTTCGTCGCAATATAACCCCAACGATTGGATCACCTTTCCTTTGAAACACTGTTGTATCTTCGTCGGGTCTCTCGTCCGTAGTATAGCGTGTTCGACCTAGGCCGTCAGTCGTTCTCCGCCCTGTTCCATTTGTCTGTGGGGACAGTGTACCTGTTCTTGGCTCTCGCGTCCTTTGTGCTTTCCTTTTTTTGGGGTAAGAGAGTTTGGATATGGACTGGACATCACTTGACTGATGAATAGGGAGGGGAGGGGTTGATTCATTAACAGCTAAAACCAATCCCAATTATGGACATATGGATCTATGTCATGGCTATTAATCATAAGATTGATTCATTCCCAGCTGGAATTAACTTTAATAGCTATTAGTGAATCATTTCTCTGGAGATAATAACCAAAAAAGGTGATTTTCACCAAATTATGAGATCGAAGGTTTTAACAGCCAAGTACAAGTACAGTGTTTCATCAAGACGTTCAACATGTTCTTGGGTGTCACACTAATTGCATGCTTACTCATATATATCACAAGAACTGATCACCAGTAATTTGTTAAGTTCTTCGTAACTTGGTATCTTCATAACTTATGAACGACTTGGTGAAACACAGCCCAGCGAAGAGATATGTTCTACAAAATGGAGTTATTATTTAACGTGTCACTGAAGAGGATTTGGGGTAATAGATATCTTACCAGTAACTATAGCTGGTACTGGGGCGGGGGTACTGGTAGGGTCAGGTTTCAGCAGGTCTAGAGGCACATCTAATGAGCTCACTATTGGCAGCAGATGAACGATCGATAGAAATGAACATAATGAATGAAAGAGGTGGCATGATTATAGGCTAATGAAGCATGTGGACAGGTTTAGACATGGTGTGTACCTTTTGCAGCCAATTTAAACATCATCAACACTTTATATTTATAACTTATTTATAACTTTATCATTTTCATATATTCCAGACATTGAGAATACTAAAAAAAATAAATAAATAAATAAATAAAATAAGATGGGTTTTACAAGAAGTGCCCTTAAAATAAAAAGGACCAGAAAAAGATGTAAATGATGAAATACATGTATGGATAAAGATATATCCCAATTAAAATAGAACCATTACTAAGGACTTAGAATACATAATACACATGAACATGTAGCCTGCTTGGGTAGAAGGGGCAAAAATTGATATGCAAAATATATTCATGCACTTAATAAAAAAGTTGGGAAAATAAAATATTCAAAAAATATATGCTGAGTAGTAAAGTAATAAGTATAGACTATGAATGATGGATTAAAAATTATTTTCAATTTGAATTTGATTTGTATAAAGTGCGCTTAAAATGAAAATAGAAGTTGACAAGGCATTCTTCAGTGATGAAAATAGTATAGAAAATAACCAAAGTTCCCCATGCACAGTGCAAACCCTGAAAAGAAAAACAGTGGAACAGACCTGATGCAATGCTGATTTCTGATTCGACATCATATCCTCCTGGGCCAGCACCATTCATATCAATAGGGGTGTCATTGTGAGGAAATGGAAGGGGTGGGGTGCCACTTTCAAACACTACAAACAAAGATTAAGTTAACAAATTGTACAGAGAAAATAAAAGAAGGAGAACAGGAAATAAGACCCACATGAAGAAGAAAAAGACAGGAAAAAAGGGAGACAGATTACATGCAGGAGGTTTGATGAAGAAGGTAAGGGGGGGGGGGAAGAAATATAGGAAATACATGTATATCAATAAGGTTGAATTATGAAAAAGAAAATACAAATATTTGACGAAGGATCAGAAAGAGTACCACAAAAAAGAAGATGATTTGATATTATGTTAGATTTCAGCTTTATACAAGTCATGATACATTTCAATGAACTTTTCATGCAAGGATTTTAATGAAAGGTTTAATATATCATTTGAAGCTTTGTTAAATAAAAATGAAGGGATTTAGGTATATCCAGTTTACATGATAGCAATTAAACTCTACAACATGTGATAGACATTTACATGAATAATTATATGTACAAAGAATGAACATGAATTTGCTTTTTAATGGCATATGAAGATTTTTATTAATATTTGTCCCACTTGGAAATTACCTATTCTTCAGCTACCAAAAACTCTTTTACTCAGTTTTTTAAAACATTGATAATAAAACCTATGTAAAGCACAGTACCGCCTGAGATCAACATCACATGTGATTGCAATTGATTGAGTGCAGTTGTATACAAAAAGAATGGAGATGATGTCATTTGATTGCAGTAAACTGTGACATTGATCTCAAGTGGTACTGTACATGGTGTACATTCATTCTAATATGAGAATCAAGCTGGAGAGAATAATCCAACTTTATATATTACCAGAAATATTATTTGCAACCAGCACCAATTAACTTTAGTTTGTGGAAAGTGTATAAGATTCAAAATGTCAAACAGTGTGCAATCCAGAAAGAAAGAAATAGAAATATCCACAAGTTTAGAAAATTTAACTTAAATCAAGACTGAATCAATGATGATTGAATCAAAAATTATAATAGATACATCAAGTTTATGCCAGGACTTCTCAATAGAGACTATATTAAAGTCAAAGGTTAAGGGTCATAATGGTCAACATACAAATATTTGATGTACTGGCTCTCAACACAAGAAAAGTGGTTCTTCTCTATGATTTAAAAAAGATTGATTTTCAGCAAAGTTTCTTATAGAAAAATAACAAAATGTTGAAATATTACTCCCCCTTCAAATTAACAACTTTTTATGTATGTCCAGGGCTCCATAACATGAAGGTTTGCAATCAATCACAAAGTGGCAATAGCCAGTCATAATCATTGTTGCATGCGATTTCTGTTCATAAGACTAATCACTGACCAATTGCAATGGTTCTTCTAAATTTACAATTGATCACAAACCTTTGTGTTACAGGGCCCAGGTAAAGGATATAAACTAATTTCCGTTTAGAAAAGTGGAATTAAAAGTGTGAAAATACCTCCTTGCTCTCCTCCACTAGTACTCCTAGCCCCCTCCGTAGTACCCTCAGCTTCATCTGTTGAGGTATTCATAGTTGGTGTAGGGGAGATGGGCAAGGGAGGGGTACATGGCTCAGCAGAGGCTACTTGGTCATCATCAATCTCATTCTCCTAGTTTAAAAAAAGAAAAGGCACCAAAGCAATTAGTACGTTGTGTGTACAGTACGCTCCCATTAACACAAGAGTCTCGGAACCCAGTCAATAACCCTGTTATAATTGAATATATTCATACTTATAAACACATAGGCACATGTAGACATGGTAAAACTGTATGTACATGTATATGTCCTCAGCTTCATCAGGGGGAGTTTCATGAAAGGAATTGTCAGACATTTTATCTGACAAATTTGCTCTTAGCCAATCAGATGCAAGCATTTCAGTAGCTTTTAACAGTTTTCAGTGATAATCAGTGAATATTTGTTTCATGAAATGCTCCCCTGTTGCTGTATTCATAGTTGGTGTAGGGGAGATGGGCAAGGGAGGGGTAAATTGCTCAGCTGAGGCTACTTGGTCATCATCAATCTCATTCTCCTAGTTAGAAAAAAATCATCAATAGCAATTACTGCAAGCGTCCATATATTTTCGCGATCTTGCTTCAAGAGGGGGAATTCGCAAGAGTATATTTTCGCAAATTTATTGTATTTGCATTCACAGAAACATCAGGAAGTGAAAATTTTTGTGCTCAAATATTCAGCATATACAGTAGTACGCTGTGTGTGTATAGGCCACTCCCATAATAATAAGGGGCTCGGGACCCCGCCAATAACCCCCCATTATAATGAAATCTATTCATACTGAACACAAATGCACATACATGTAGGCATGCTATGTATATTAATTATAGAAATTGAGACCAGGAGGATTGCCTAACTATAATGCAATCTTGCTGTATACGTACTCATTATATTGGGAGTGGACTGTATCGAAAATGCATTTCTTCATTATACAATCATTTTCAGTAACCTTGACAAACTTTTTCCTACTAATGGTTAGAAGCTTTTTTTCAGATTTCGGATGATAACTGGCTAGTGAACATCAACAGCTACATGTAGAGGAAACGGTATAGACAGATATGAGTTGTTTCATTCAAACATTCATCTTAAACACGACATTTACAATGCAGTTTCTATGAGAACCCTTTCTCTACAAAAGGTAAATATTAAAGGGATACACCAGTAGTGGTAATGACAAAGAAATCCTTCAAAAAGTAGTCTCATATTGGTCTGCATGCGTAAAAAGATATGTGTGAGACATTGTGAGATATTCCCTCCACTGATGTATCCCTTTAATGGTCTTTCTGTGCCCTGTAACATAAAGACTTACGATCAATAAAAAGTTATGATTGTTTTGTCTCGGTAGCCTCATTTTGAACGCAGGTACAGTCATGGATTAGGATTAGGATTAGGATATGATCAAGACTATGGTTATGGCTAGGGTTAGGATTAAAGGGGAATTATCCCCTTAGAGAAATTTGGCTTCAGTTAATGGAGACAAACCTCCAAAACGTATTGGTAAAAGTTTCAGAAAAATCAGGCAAAGAATAAGAGAGATATGAATTTTTAGATTTTGAGATCACTTATGATATATGGAAATCCTCCAATTGGCAACGCGTCCATGATGTGTGAGGTAATGCAGGGAGATCTTTCCCATATCCACTGTACACATTGTACTAAAATCCTCTTTTTTTTTCTCGATTCTAAAGGAAGAATAAAGAATCTTTGTATGGGATTACATGTAAATATATGAAAGTCATAATATATCATGAAAAGAAAAGCTTTTCTATCATTAGAATGAAAATAAGGAGACATTTTGAATAGTTTTTGTGCACACCATATGGGGAGTTCTCCCTTTGTGACATCACAAATGGTGACCGCGTTGCCAATGGGAGATTTCCTATGTAATCAGAGATCTCAATATTCAAATACTCAATTCTCCTTTAAGATCATCAACTTTGGAGCACCCTGTTCATGATGAGGACAACGAGAAGTAATCAATCATAAATTTTTATTGATCACATGTCTCTATGTTACCGGCACTGTATGTATTTGCTGAATGACATTACCTCCATCTTGTCTTGTACTGGCATAGGAGGTGGGCTGGGTCTGTGTTTCTTGGGAGGTCCACCACAGAAGTGAGCCTGGATGACCTCCTCAAGAGTACTCCTAAACCATGATTGGTCTGAAGAGAAAAACAAGAACATAATTGTGGTTTAATATAAATATATGTTTCAATATACTGAAGAAATTGATCAGTGTCAACCCCCAAGAAATCACAAGAAGAAGTAAGAATTATAAAACAATACACTACATAATCTATTTTCCACCAAATCGTCAATAATAAACTACACCTGTGACAGAATTTGCCATTTGCCATTTTGCTTTAAACGATCTTCAAAAATCTCAAAGAGCTAAAATTAAGAAAACTTTTATCAACTCCTTTCCATGGTTAGTTCCTGCTTCTTTTTTCAAACCAACTTGAAATCAGGATTCCAGTGTGTACTTCCCCTTTAATCCCTTGTGTGCCATTGCTGCCTCTTGGCATATCTATGGGTATGCCAGATGTGCAAATTGGCACAAACAGTGGGCCTAGGCACCTATTAGCACAACTATTAAACTGTTCATTACAATACATATAGTTTAGTGTAAAATAATGCACCTCCCAGATTGGGAACATTGGAATCCTTTTTGTCATCAGTAAAAAGTAGAATTTTCACTTGGAACTTTAGATGATGTAACAAATTCTCTGGAAAAGTATCCAACCTAGTTGAAATTCAATGTGGTTCCAAGGTATAATTTGTGTGGCATTTAATGAGTTTAATAGAATATCTCATATCTTTATCAATGATGTCTTACCATCTAATGAAACAATCCTATCATAGTATGTCCTACAAGCCTCGTGGCACCATAGTCTAATCACAGTCCTCATCATTGGCGGTGGTCCCTCTTTTCCTTGCTTCTCTGTCCTTCCTCTTCGGCTTCGGTTCGATCCTACAGATGTACAACAAAGAAGAAGGGAAAAAAAAGAGAAAAAGAAAATTGTGTTTAAAGTGGCATTGCTCGTTTTTAAATCTATTCATAATTTGTCTCCTCAATACATTTCAAACATGTTTTCCTACCTCACACAGTCAAATTACTCTTTATGATCTCGAACAGACCCCCCTTCTTTTTAAAATTCCAAAGATAAATTCCCAAAAATGTGAACAAACTATTAGTTTTGCAGGTCCCAAAATTTGGAATGGTCTTCCTCTTGAAATTCGTTCTTGTACCACAGTCCAAACATTTAAGAACAAATTGAAGACATATTTGTTCTCCCTCTGATCTGTTTATATTACATGTAAACTTGGAGAGAAAGTCACTTTCTTACTGTTGTGTTTTGGTTTTTAAGTGAAGTGCCTTGAGCAAATGTATTTGGAAGGGCGCTATATAAGAATATGTTATTAAAAGGAAAAAAAATGTAATGTATACGTGTCATGCACTTTTGACTACAAAAGAGTCATTACTATCCTCTGCTAAATATTAGATTTAATGCAGAGTTGAACAGTGTGTTCACATATAGTCTACTATGTGAAAATGCTTGAATTTTACAGTGCGATAATTATTTCACACTGTGATGTTTTTTTCGACAAAGTTTTGACAACAATTTGGAGTGATTTTTTTTCTATTATACACTGTGAATGTACATTATGGTTATTATAATTCCTCACAATGTGATTAGTCACAATGTTAAGATATTCTGAATTTAACAGTGTGAACAAGATTTCACACTGAGGGGAAATTGTTTTTTAGCAGAGAAGTCCTAAAAGTATATTAACATAAAAATGTGTCTTCAACCGACTGGAACTTATCTTTTCAATGTAACAGAATGTCTCATCTCTTTTTAAATCATTCAATATTTACCCCCCCCTCCCCTGCCCCTTCTCAGTCTCTACCCACCTGTCCAAATGCATAATTTTGAACAGGCACATTATATCTACAAGTACCAACATCGCCCTCTCTCTTCTCTCTCTCTCTCTTCTCTCTACATATTGTACTTGTAATTTAATTTGTGAGCACAAATGTTAGTATTTTTAATTCAGTTTTAATTTATTATAAATTCTGTTTTCAGGTAATTCTCTCTCCCCTAAATCTAATGGTATGGCCCACTCAAATCAGATTTTCACTACATCCAGCCCCATCATTGTCATTAACCAATATGCATGTATGGCCGCTCCCCCACCCCCCCCCCACCCCATATATCCCTGCCCCGCCTCCTCCTTTAGATCCTTACATCCACTTTCTTAGGATATCATACATTCTTTTTCCCCTCCTTACACTTTCTAATTATGATCCTCACAACAGCCTCATCCCACTTAGCTCCTCCCCTTCTTGTGAACTTATAACTAGCTCCCTAGCTCCTACTCTTATCCAAATGTGATCCTCACTATATACACGACCCCCATATCATATCACAGTTTGAGACCACTTCCCCACCCACAGTAGAAATTCATATTGCACCCCACCCCAATATGAGCCCCTTTTGCCGTCTTCATTGTATATGTAGGCACCTTATACATGTTTTTTGTAGCCCCGCCCCCTTTTTATATACAATGTATAATAGACCAGTTTACTAACATATTCAAATTTTATGCATACTTTTTTTTAACAAAGGTTGTTTTGACAACCTGAAAGCTAGCCTGAGACCTGCCCGACATAGCAACGACTAATTACTGGATTATTGTAGTTCATTCATTTATACAGGTTGTTTTGAATACTACTATGTTACCAGGAAAAGTATGCATAAAATTTGAATATGTTAGTAAACTGATCTATTACAGCATATAAATGCAGGCTATTGCATCTATCACCCCACCCCAATCATCTTCTCCTAACACCTTGCAAATAATATAGAAACCAGCAATCTGTATCCATGGGTGATCAGTTAAGCATGCCAGCGCCACGCCTGACTAAACATCCATAGCTGAGCACCCATCCAAGGCCTAAATAGAGTCTCAATAAAAAGAAACCCTAGACGTAGCTTTTATATCCTGTTTAATACCATTTCATTGTGTAGCAGACTATATACATGTAGCTGGCACAGATCACCTGTAAATGCATTTCTAAAGAATCACTTCTTTACTTATTTGAAGTGGTTGAATGAGCATTGATTGTTCTGCATACATGGGTAGGCTATAACTCTGCTGTAGTGAATCTATAGTGCTTGGAGCTTGGTGTATTAGCTTTACAGAGTCAGATTCAGGAGTCTAGCTGGCACACATGTGTATTTATGCTGCAGTTATGGTGAACATAGAGTTTGGAACATATGGTAAGGATTTAATAACTACATGTATATTTTCTGTATTCTATCATTCTTTTGCTCAACATACGCATGTCAGGGACAAGTCAATATTTCAGTCAGAGCTAGGGGCTAAGTCATGTACATGCAGCTCTTTTTAACTGCAGTAAAAGACTATTATAGGTCTGTTTCGATCTTTAATTTGGTTTGAGGGGTAAAGTTAATTGAGAAAATTTTGATAATTAAATGTTAATTACAAATAGTTTATATAACATGACTGTTCTAACTTTGATTTTGCCAGTTTAGTAGTTTTTATAGCTTGCAGAAACAGAGTTACTCTCTATCCACTTCGTCTGAAATGTTCCTAGAAATATTATTGGTTAATTGTTAATAAATATATATATTTCCTGAAATATATAGGCCTACAGCAATACAGATATATGAAATTCATACACTGAGGAATCATTATCCCAGTGAAAGGGGAATATAAATTCTATATTACTGATCTGTTTATTAATTTTTATAAGTCTGCACAGTATGTGAACTTCATCTCACTGCAATTTCTTTGTTTTTGTTTTGAGATGTTTCTTTTTTTATTGTTTTGAAACTAAACTAAAATCAATCTGGGTCAAAGTATACATGTACGTAAAACAACTAGAAACCCTTACAGAAAAAACAAAACTATATCACTATCAGTCTCTGTTGTTAGCAACTAGGGTATGACAAGTAACTTTAGTGATTATCTTTAATTTGATACCAGCACACTGGGCGGTATGTTTTCAGACAAACTATAATTTGTCATCACTAAAATATGTACATGTGTAAAATGTAATTCAACTCCAACTATTGACCTCTCCCGGTCACTTCTGTTTGAACTCCGACAGAGGAGAGTGAGTGGAGAGAAAGAGCTAGAGTAAAAGGAAAAAGAGAGAGGGAGAGAGAGGGAGAGATAGAGAGAGAGAAAGAGAGAGAGAGAGAGAGAGAGAGAGAGAGAGAACCTCAATAACTTGACTGCACTCAGGCATTACACTTCATCATAAAAACCACTACAAAATATTTCAAGGGATATAATAAGCATATCAGGCCCTATTACAAAATATTATACATTTCATCAGATATTGTCCTGCATATATCTACATTACATGATTATTCATGTACATGTACATGTTGTACAATATTTTTTTTAGAAAATGGAGACAAATATAGTTTCTTTCTAAAACCTCTTTTATGCAACTTTATATTTAGCATCATTGAGAAACAGAAATGGGTAGCGGCTACATTGTAGACCAACAGGCTGGCAATGTCAGGAAGGATATAAAGGGCTATCGACATTGTAATTCCTAGCCTCATATTAGTTAATTTAAAAATTAATCCTCTTTATTATCTAAATTTAGATGTTTTGTAGTACTACAATGTGATAATTATAATACGCAAAAATAGGCATCAAGTTGATTTCAACCATCCACAACCCCCCCACCCAAAAAAAAAACAACAACAACAACAACAACAACAACAAAAAGAAAGAAAAGAAAGGAAAAAAAGCAAACAAAAAAACTAAAAACAAAACAAAAAAAAGTCAAAAACTGAATTATTAAAAAAATAATAATTTGATTTTCTGCCCATTCAGATCATTTCATGCTTTTACATGTAAGTGAGGTAATTTAAGTCATACTTGATAACCAGAGACCAGATGGTCTAGATAACTATCACCTTTAATAATAACAAACATGCACTGTTGACATATAGCAAACAAACTGGGTTTGAATAACAATTCATTCTCATGATATACAAATATAGCATAGATTAGCCGTAAACCCTGCACATGTACTTAAATTCGTCCAAAAAAAAAAAAAAAATTGTAAGTGAAGAATAGATTTGTAGAGCCATGCTTTTCGTACATTTTATAATCAAGTTTCATTGAACGAAACAAACAGATTAGATTCACTGCACAAGTACAAAAAAAAAACATTTGCACCACCGCATTTATTGTCAAAGTACAAATGTTTAATACAGTAGATTACCTCCGAATTTAACAAGCTTGTATGCATGCAATTCAATACCCATTTATTAACGGATCTAAGTCCTTAATTTGATGCGTAAATATCATAAACAACATCTGGCAGCAAAGTAATTGACATTGAGCATACATGTATAAATAGAAGGGTAGTTTTTAATGGTAAATCTCTCATTTGAATTCAGGGGTCTCAAAAAAAAATTACTATTCAATACATGTACATGTACAATGACTGGTAAGTTTGAACATTTGTACCAGCATAAATCTATCTTTTATACATGTATCTTTTATACCGCATACATGTATTAGTATACAGTATCTGATCTGTCATTATCTAACCATGAACTAAAGGACAGGATTTTATATCGACATTCATGTTATTCTGGATGGAAATTCATTTTCTTTGGTTCGTCAAAATCAAGTAATTCAGTTTAAGTAAAAATGTAAGAAAGATTTACTGTAACCGTCTTCTTCAAATTTGTACAGATAAAGTGGAATAAAAACTGTTGACACTAGAAATAATAATTAAAAAAAGCAACTTACCTTTTTACATGTGCACACTTAATGTGGTGTACAATGCAAGTTATAAGTTTGTATGCAGATTAAACATATGTAAACAAATTCTTTAAAATCATTTAATAAAAATTGTACTAAATATCATATTTTCTCTTTACACATTGTATCTTGCAGATGGACACACATGCTGAAAAATCCACTATGAAGGATCTGCTTTCATAAAGTAATGGCTCACTGTGGAAATGGACTCAACCACAAAGTTTCTACTAAGGGTGAATTCTCCAGAAGTGATGTTAACAGCAACAGCCACATAGCAGAGTTTCGGGACAGACACCTGGTTTGCGCCGGGTGCAAGCAGCGCTTTGAGACCTCAATCTACACGCCTACGCTGCTTCCCTGCCTGCACTCCATCTGTCCAACTTGCTTTGAGGCATCAACGTCTAACGATAGTGGGACTGTTCGCACTGTTTGTCCATCTTGCAAGCAACAGGTACCGTCTGCAGAAGGCGTCCTGACAACAGACTCCATTTCGCCAGACTTTCACATTGACTATTTAGCAGAGTATCTTGGATACACTGAAGGTATCGTCAAGCTCTGTGAAGGCTGCGAGTCTCTGACGAAGATCGCCACCACTTGTTGCTCCAATTGCATCCGATTTCTTTGTAAGGAGTGTCTGGTCAGGCATCAGTACACCGTAGGATACACCAATCAGCATTTCCACGAGGTGAACGATCTGACAGAAGACGACTGGGCAGTGCTGTCACGTCAGCAGCGCTTTTGTGTTGTCCATCAAAGTCAGGCCCTGACTCTTTACTGCACTGGGGAAGAGTGTAACTTACCAGTCTGCCTGTCCTGTTGTAAGATCGATCACATTTCTGAAGGACATAATATTGCTGATTTGTCATCGGTTGTAGACCAGCTCAAAGCTGAACTCCAGGAACTTATCACCATGAGCGAGAATCAGACACAACTGCTTGAGAAGCTGCTGCAGAACATTGACCTGGTGACCCAGAAATTGACTTGCAATGCTGAGGAAGCAACAAATCAGATCAAGGCCCTCTTCAGCAGGTGCCACAAGGTCCTGCAGCAAAGGGAGGAAGCTCTCCTGAAGGCTGTCACTGACGCCCACACGAAGATGCAACAGGGGCTAAAGCAGCAGAAGGACGACACTAAGACAATGCTTTCACACATTGCCGTCATGACCGACTGCGCCAACACCAACAATAACCTGAACAGTAAAGTTTCTGTTGCAAGGGTCCAGAACAAGTTAGAAGGGTTCTTCAAGGAAGTCGCTGGTGGAATATTCTATCCTATACCGTTGGCCAATAGCTGCATCGACTTCAGTTACAAACATAATGAAGCATTAACCTACTTTGATTTTGCTGTCAAGGACCTT
Organism: Paracentrotus lividus; assembly: GCA_940671915.1. Lineage (NCBI taxonomy): Eukaryota > Metazoa > Echinodermata > Echinoidea > Camarodonta > Echinidae > Paracentrotus > Paracentrotus lividus. Next base: position 10,754,890 of record CALNVZ010000641.1, on the reverse strand, counting down.
GGGAAGGTAGCTAAAAGTGATGAAGTGCCTTTTCTTACAGTTGTAAATCAGCAGGAGTCGTTTGTCAACCAGGAAAGCACTGTGAGACTTGAAATGACCAACTTGAAAGGAGAACCTAGCACACACGGTGGAGCGATAGTTTTCGCAAAGATGACAACTCCTTCTGCTAACAACTTGGAATGCACCATTGTTGATAATCAGGATGGCTCATACATTGTTAGATATCTTCCTACGGACCCTGGCGATCATCTCTTGCATGTTGATGTATGTCATGAACCAATCAGAGATAAACCTATAACGATTCCTGTGTATACACTTTGTACGGAAGTCAAGGGTGAGAGCACAGATGAAGAATGCATGGTCGAGATCTATGCAACTGATTGCAACGGAAAGCGTCAGGCGTTGTCCAAAGATCTCAAGTTTACCGCCCACGTCCTTGATCCGCAACACATGGATCTGAAAACACAGATCTACTTCTACCATTATGGCTATCATGGCATTGTCTTCCGCCCAAACAGTATTGGTGAGCACAAGTTAACCATTAACTTAAACAATGTACCTCTGAAGTGTTCCCCTATCATGGTGCCTATTCACAGGATTATCTCTTGTCGCATTGACAAAAAGCCTTTCTTCCTGGAGAATATCTCTGGGATGACGGTAACATACATGGGTAAGATCTTCCTTGCAGACACTATCCAGAATGAAAGAGTGCTTGGCTTTTCAGGACATGGTGATTGTTTTACCAAGATCAAGACCCCGTACAAGGGAGATGCCTTGATAACCAAAGACCGGAAGGAAAACCTTGCCCTGCTCTTCCCATATCGACAAGTTATGATCTTCTACAATCAGAAGGGCAAGCAGTTACGCTTCTTTGACACGCCGCAGGTTGTCAATCCTGTATCCATCGCAGTGACATCTGCTGAAGAAACCCTCATCTTGGAATGCCTTAGCAGTTCCGTCCTAGTGTACAACTCTGCAGGATTCCTCCAGACGACTGTCGGTGGCCCCAATCACGCTCTCAGTCTTGGCTACCCTGTCTCTATGAGTCTAGATTCGAGGGACAACATCTACATCAGCAACAAGACGGGAGGGACCATCCTCAACCTGACATGGAAAGGAGACTTCAAGCGCACCATCGCCCTTCCCGAAGCCTTCAACCAGATCGGTTCTGTTGACTGCACTCCCGATGGCTACGTCCTTATCCATGAGGAGAAGCTCTCTCAGATGGTCTACGTTGTGAGCAGGAGAAGCGGCGTCCTACGAACTATCGATGTCCATGGAATTGTTGGTTTTCTGGAACACCTTGGTGTGACCCCAGACGGTTGTTTCATCAAGCTGGATCGTAAGAAAGGCTGTCTGAGGAAGTACAGGTATGCCTACTACTCTCCTCGGGACGACAAACCTATCCTGCTGTGTCTGCATCTACTGCTGCTGCTCAAAATGAATTTGAGGTTGTAGGCTAGTGTGCCATGGAATTCCAAAAGAAACCAATTCTGTGTCCTCTTCATTGTCTTAAAGATTATATGGGTGTAAAGTAATTACCATTATGAGGACATCAACTGATTATTATAAATACATTTGTACTTTTTATTTTAAAGGTTTGAACACAGAGCATAAAACTGAAATTTTGTAATAATTTGGGGGTATTTACTATTTACTATTTATAATATTTGACTTGTGAAATCAATGGATGTACTTCTTTGGAGTGTTTTATAATTCAGATACATATGAATTTCACTGGTATGTAACTTTAATCCTTTCACCCATCTCCAAGAGATATTATTTCATGAATATTTGGATGCTTTATGAGAGAGATTAAACAAGAAAGAACAAGAGCAGTCAATATGTTTTAAGGAAACCATGGTGCTCCTGTATAAAGTATATGGGAAATTGAATGTAATAGTAGTGAAAAAAATTCAGGATGATTATTTTTTTTAACCAGCTGAAAGCTGCCAAGAAAATAGAAGTAGATTTAGAAAACAGCATTTTACTTTGTGGCCAGAATTCTCTTATTTGATAGAAGAAAAAAAATTGGTATTAACATTGTAACATTGATTTGAGGGAGAATATTTGGCAAAAGTTTGTGGTATACAGTAACTTTTGTATTTAAAAAGGTAAATTTTAGCCCATTGGTGGACATATTTAATCCTTTTCATAAATACATATACCATACAAACTCTGTATTTTTCATTGTAACTCTATACATGAAAGTATAAAGTGAGCCAGATATTCTTTCAATGGATTTCAGTTTATAATACATAGGATTTTCCTTCTTGCTTTGTGTCATGGGCTTATAAATTGGCTGGGGAAAAAAAAAAAAATCAAATTTACCTGAGCATAAGAAAGTAGAAAAAGAGAATGTTGAATACCTTGTCAGTTGATAAACAAAAATAAATGCACAGTATTTATTTCAATGTACATTTATTGATTTCTGTTTTGAAGACACCATAAGTGACAGCTTCCTGAACAAGTTCTAAAGGTGCTAATATAAGGAATTCTTGAGGTGATAAATTGAAGTATTACAAGATAAATATGTGCAAAAGGAAAATGCGATTAATAGTATTTTAAATTCTGTTTCTATTTACTTCAACTATACGAAAATGCTCGGTGCTAAATTATGTTTGTAAAGTAAGAAAGTAAAAAACAAAAGAAAAGAAAAGAAAGAAAAAAAGACAAAGTTGAAATAGAAGAGTCACAGATATGAACAATGTACATGCAGGTACTGAAGTAAAAGAAAGGCAGACATTTAACCATACATGTTCTTAATACATGTATATGCTGTTTCGCATAACTGTGATTTTTTTTTCTCTCCCTCTCTCTCTTTGGTATAAAGTAGAACATCATCAATTAAAGAAAACTGTTTTCTAAAAAAAGGCTTTTAGTATATTGTATAACATTGCTATTTTGCTGGACATAATCATGTCTTTGTATTTGAATTTTTTGTTTTTTTTGTGATCTTTGAAGAAAAAGATATCACACAGAATTTTGTGAAAATTATGGGCATGCAGCTTGTTTATTATGTTAAGCATGTAATACATTTGTAGCTGCACAGCTGAGTATAGTACATGTATGCACATGTTGACAGCCCGGCAATCATATTTTTATTTTCTTATATTAATCAGGAATATTTTCTAACTTCATGGTGATCATGTGGTAGTTACATGTCTACTATATTTACTTTTCCAAACATTCAGTGTAAACTTCTTTTGAATTTGTGAGATGAAATTTGTCATTGCAAAATGCTAGCTAATATCTTTAATGCTATCAAGTTACAGATAAAAATCATTATGGTTCATGTGTTCAACCTCTATGCAAAGTATGGAATAAGGAAAGTGTTCTATTATTTATACATTTCATACAAACTTATGATTTAACTAATCTTCCAACAATCTAATATTTTGGTGTAATATTCAGATGGTGCATGGATTGGCTGAATTATGGCCTTTAGCCAAGGCACTTGGCGCTTTTATTTCCCAAAATGAGCCAAACAAGTCTGAATATATAAGACTATCATACATAAGACTATCATTTAGCGCCAAGACCTTTACGAACTTGGGAAGCTCATTTATATATATTTGCATATTTATGAGGGTCATACATATGCAGCAGCTATGCTAGACCCAATTTCTAATTCTATGTTTTCAGAATAGATGATGCATGTGCCAACTGCCATGTAGATCTACCTAAATTTATGTTACCAGTGTTAGTGGATAGCTTTCATTCTGTCATGATATAAAGCCCTGTTCACAACAATCAAGATTGAATTGTTACATAAAATAATGAGAGGTGAAATGATCACTTCAATGCACAGTGCAGCTCAACTGCAAGTAGTACCTCCCACCGAACTTTGGGTAGTTTCACCAGGCCAACGCCGATGGGATTTGTGTGCTTGCAGCGCTGGCAGCGACAGTGTCTGTGGCCGTGCGCACGAGAGTCCTTGCACAGTGGAATGGCTTGAAAAATTGCAGATTTGCCATAGCCGGTTGGAAGATTGACAAGAACATCTTCACCTTTCAATGCAAATTGTATAGCTTTCGTCTGCAAATCTTAAAAATTTGGCAATTTCAACCTTCCAGCCGCATATTCAATGCTTTTTGATGCGATGTCTAATTCGCCGCAAATCAAGGCTTAATTCATGCATATTTATGACTTCTCTCAAATCGTCCACTCTGATTGGTTCATCGGATTAGAAGGTGTGCTTTGACCGGCTTTCTGGCGAAGTTGTTAAGCTTCTCATTATACCGATTTGGTAGCGGAAATAATAAAGAACAAAAGAATTAAACTTCAAGATCGTAAAGCCCTTGGCGCTGACTGCCTCGCATGATAGTCTTATGTATTCAGACTCGTTTGGCGCATTTTGGGAAATACAAGCGCCGAGTGCCTTGGCTAAAGGCTAGCTGAATTACAGCTCTGCTTACGTTGAAATCACATTAAATTTTATTTCAATTCTGTTGAATCTGTATACTGATATAAGTTCTTTTGTTTGTTCAGCTCTTATTGTATTATTGTAGAGTTATACTGTGGGATGTTAGATTGAAAATTCCAATTTCCTCAGGACATAAATCAGTCAAAGTAGACTCTACTTCCATTATAACGAAATCAAGAATCAAGCCAATGACCTCATTTTAATTTTTTTTAAATCTTGCTATAGAGCACACATAAAACTATATAGACACTTGTGTACCAGCTCAGAGGGGGGGGGGGGGGGGGGGAGATCTATCTCATAATGAAATCTTGTTGCATCAGTGCTCGTTATAATGGGAGTGGACCATATGTTATTCATCATATCAAAATGAGATATAAGTCGCAAGGCAAACTCGGCAAAGGGTCAAGGAAATTGGCAAAATAATGAAAAATGTCAAATTTGGGGGGGGGGGATATTTTTGTATTTTCTTAATCTTCAATCTTTCATGAGTGCTCTGTATAATAAATAATTTTAAAAAAAATGAATAAATAAAAAAATAAAATAAAATTTTGAGTAAAAAATAAAACAGGAAAGTATTTAAATATTGATTTAAACAACATTTGTTGTTCCCAGGTCCCATAAGGTCCATTCCACGCAAAGTGGTCCTGGGTCATGAAAATTAAATTTGGTTTTTCTTGGCTAAATTGGGTATTTTCTTGATGTATGGTATCCAGACTGTCAAAAAACGATAGCAACATTTCATTCACTTGTATTGACTGGCTGTAGGAGGGCAGTAGAGCGCATGGTCTTTTATTTTACTCAAAAAAGAAGAAAACAAACAGTTATATTAAATAATGATTATTTATTATAACCCATACTAAAAATACTTCAGTGAACAAGCTTTGACAGATTTAAGTCCCATATTTTTGGAAAGCAAGCACTTTGCGACCTTAAAGTGCATGTTGTTAAAAAAAAAATAGGTTGCCCTTTGGTCTGATTAATATGTAACATACGTAACAAAAATAAAGCATTTTTACCCTTGGGAGAAAGAATTTTCCTCTGAAAAACAAGATATCTCAGATTTAAAGTTAGAATCCATCTTCCAACATTATGCAACAATTAAATATCTACTGTTTAGGTTACTCTGGTCTCAAAATCACTTCTAAATTGTGTAACATACGTAACGTTACGTATGTTATGTGATGACAGAAAGGGAGATATGGGCTCCAAAGGCCAAATGTATGCTGGGCATACATGATGCTTGCATTAAATAATGTACTAAAATTAGTTTCAATGTGTTTTAAAGGCCATACACTTGCATACTTCATGGAAATTGACCAATCTTACTGATTTATTGCAGATTACTGTCTAATACAGTGTGTATTTCACAAAATTTCTCCTTGTGTGAGAAAGGAGTTACCTCTTAGAAAGACAAGATCTTAGATATAAAGTTAGAATTTGTGTTCCAACAAAATACAACCATGTACTTATCTAAATTTTGTCTTCATCTAGTCTCAAAGCCCAGATTGTGAATTGTGTAACATACGTAACGTTATGTATACTACACAGTTCAGGAGATAATTGGGACAAGAGAACATATGTTTTACACATTTTATTGTTGCATTATGATAGAACATGGATTCTAACTGGAAATCTGACATCTGAGGGGTATTTTCTTTTCCCCAATAAATAAAAAAGTATTATTTTTGTAACATACGTAACACAGCACTGACCAAAATGCAAATATAACTTGTTATTCAGGTATTCTGTATTTATGGTGAAGAAGTGTTTGTTTTCCATTAATATATAATCCATTCTGGAAAAAAAAATGCTATATGGATTGTTTCCTACTTGCCTATTTCAGACGCGAAACGCACGTAACATTTATTTGTAACATACGTAACGCTGAGTTCCACTGATTTACTGAAATACCTTGTCATGAATACCCAAATCTTTTTAGTTCTGAAATTATGCAACACTAATGCATGCCATATCAAAAAAGTATTTCTTTTCGATGACACACTTCACAGAAATCTGGCTTTTTCTGAAAGGTGTTTAATTTTTTTTTCTGTGTGAATGTAACACACGTAACGCTCTTAAACTCCTCCTTGCACAAAGTCTGTGAAAGGCAAGTGACTTTTGTCTGTTTTTTCTTGAAGAGTGATTACCAAAGACCATTTTAAATGCACAGCCTTATGAAAAGGGGGTTTTACAAGAGAAATATGGTTAGAAATGCACTTGGAAAACCCTTCTGAATTGTAACATACGTAACGTGGAATGGACCCCAAGCAGGCTGGTTTCAATTCCTTTCAATCACTTGCTCCTCGTCTCTGGAATAGGCTCCCTTCATCTTTAAGAAATAGCAAGACACTTACTCCTTCAAATCTTATTTAAAAACATATCTGTATCCTTCATACCCCTGATCATTCATTTTGAATTTCCCTGAGGGAGCAGTGCAGCGCTTTGTATCCCATGGAAAGGCGTATATAAGTTTATATTATTATTAATTATTACTATTATTTATTATTTTGCCGATATCCTCGACTCTTTACATGCGATTTGTGTCTATTTTGACAGGATGAATCACATATGTGCAAAAGAAAACAGATTCCCTGTCTAGCTAAATGTACCTACAACATGACATGACATGACGTAGAGGTGGTGTGGTCGAGTGGATAATTCGGCGGACTGACGATCATAAGGTACGCGGTTCGAATCCCATCCATTCCACTAATGTCCTTTGGCAAGATATTAATCTACAATTTGCCAGACTTAACCCAAGTAAGGTAAATGGTTCCGGTAGGAAGAAATTCCTTGAATGCTTAAAGCGCCTTTACTAGGGCAGCTATCGCTGGGTAATAATATTAGCTGCGCCTCTGAATAGTTATATAGATAGACGGCGCATTATAAATGCTTAATATTATTATAATTAATGCAATTGTGCACCAAAATCACTAGATGAACATGCAGCATTTCCAAGGAAGCACTAGAGCAAACAGTTTAGAAGGATTAGTAGGCTAAGGAGAAGTCATGAAATATATGTGCATTCACATAAAGGCATCTTAATATAAAGGAGTACCATATAATCTGATTTGATGCATGAACAATATCTTTTAATCCCTTGGATAGACATGCATATAGTGTCCTCTTTTTGTTATAATACTAAGTACATGTATATGATTATGGTGATGTCATGCTTGAATGAACAAAGCCCCTGAGTTTGGGAAAAGGTAAAGAGTGATATTGAAATGTTGCAAATTGAACTACATCGGGCGGGCAAGATTGCTTTTATTGAAAGCATGAGTACCTTTTGAATGATGTTGAATTGGTCAGGAATATTATTATTTCCCTTGCTTGGAAAGATAATCTGTTGAGGGCAAAAATTTTTCACTGCATTTGAAGACTTATGAGGATGAAAAATCAACAGCCTGTACAAAGTCAAATAACAATTTACATACAAACAAACAATAAATATATCATCTCAAAATGCTTAAAAACAGAATTTGTTCTCCAAACAAGAGGATGCAGGCTAATGAAAAACAAACAAAGCAAGAAAACAAAAACTTTTAAGAATGCGATGGAAACAATAATGCATTTTAACTTTTCTCACTTTTCACTTGGCCTTGTATCTACATGTATGGTTACAGTGCATTCAAGCATGACATCACATTACAAAATATCACAATTTGTGCACCTTACTTATTTAAGTATGCAGTGTAATGAGACCTCATTATAATAAGAGTGGACTATACATAGAAATTGGCTCAGAGATGCAGTCTTACCTTTGGCCTGTGACCTTTGACCTCCGCCTCTCCTCCCTGCCCTTTGACCTGCCGACCTGTTAGCCATGAGAAACATGCCCTGGACGATACGATTGACATCATGGAGGGAGAAGACATAGTGAGGGTTCACAGGAGTGGTCATAAGCTGTCGCTTGATGAGTGAGTGTAGGGTTATCGTGGCCTTCACAATTGCCTGCAAATTGAAAATAAAATTCAAAGAATTATCAAATGGGCACATGTAGTGGATTGCTGACATAGTGAGGGTTCACAGGGGTGGTCAATAGCTGTCGCTTGATAAGTGAGTGTAGGGTTAGGGTGGCCTTCACAATCGCCTGCAAATTGAAAAGGAAAATTCCAAGAATTATCAAATGGGCACATGGAGTGGATTGCTGACATAGTGAGGGTTGCAGGAGTGGTATATTGCTGTCTTTGATGAGTGAGTGTAGGGTTATGGTGGCCTTCACAATTGCCTGCAAATGAAAAGGGAAATAAGGATTAAGAAATAGTCATATAAGTTTACTGCGTTATAATGAGCACAGGAGAGATTTTGTTATAAAAGGCAATTCTCACAGTCCTATATTCAAACATGTTTCTACATGTATAGGTGTCTATATGTTTCAGGACAGCAACAACTTGGATGACGAGGCACAGGGTTTTTCACCAAGTCGTTCATAAAGATTCGACGACTTAATGAAACAACTGGAACATGTTCTTGGTTGGTACTAAAACAACACTATATAGAGATATCAATCATAAATATCATCTGAATTTGATTCCCACCTGAGCGCGAGTTCATAGTGATGATTGAGCGAGTACGCAGGAAACTCCTCAGCCAGCTCTGAAGACTCCCAGCATGCAAAGGTTCAGAGAGTCGGCCGATGGCGTGAAGTACGTCAGCACACAAACAGTCTGACAGCCTGGAGCTGAGGCTATGGCACGAGACGCCACTCCCAACACCCTCGTACCGGCGGGTTACAGACAGTGATGAAGTTCGCCTTCTCTAGGGAGTAATGCGAGGTTTTCCCGCTGGTAAATGTGCCTCCTTGCATTAACTGACGAAGAAGCTCCATGCACGGTTGCTCCCCTATGAAAACACATGTTTTTAGTGCAGTATCATTATAAGAATATATTCTAATCTGTATTGAACATGTAGATAACACAGAATAAACTTACTGATAAACGCAAATCTTGCATGAACTGTTGATACATGTAATATTCATTTTCACAGTATGAACTTTTTTTACTCTACTTGTACTGTATTTGTATTTTTGAAGCATGAAACTTTTGTGAATCCCAATCCTCATGAAATTGACAGGTGAACATGTAAAGTGCCTTAGTACAT
>CALNVZ010000641.1:10667109-10730150 GCA_940671915.1 Paracentrotus lividus | reverse complement strand
TTATAGCCCTGCACTTAAAAACATGAAATAGAATAGAGTTAATATTCTAAAACAAGTTTTGTCTTAACACCAGGCAATTACGTGAACATACTAACTGGCTCAATCGTTAACTGCACGTGAATCGGCCACATTCAACATGCGAAGGATATAGCCTCACACATTAAATAGCATGCTAAATATTACACAAGTAATCTCATGTGATAGAGCCGTGCCTTCCTATAATATCGAGGTCTAGAGTTCGTATACCGACCACCAGAAATTGAGCATTTTTTATTTGAAGAAGCGATCATTATTTAACATACAAATGTATATTTTAAACAAACCACTTAACCACAAAAGCTCGTTATAATTAACACAACCCGTCAAAATCAAAACGAGATTATACTAGCTAGCTGAATACTCCAAGATTATAAACACAACTTTTTACATTTATTCATACAACTCCAGATAAAAGACATTGCTTATCCCATACATTATCATCCCACTTTGTTTTGAGTTACTAAAGACAAATAATATGAATTTCCATGATGCAAAATACATTGTTGTTAAGAATAGAATCTACTGACAAAACACATGTATAAAATTATTCACTACACCCTCTAAGCAGTGAAACTTGTTATTTTAGTGGGCAGTCTTTTATTTTTCTTATAGATACCTAACTTTCGTCGTTATAATCTCACTTTTCCAATTTCAATGGAATTTGCAACATTATTATTTGGAAAATATTTACCCTCTAACATAAACATATATTTCCCCTCCTCAAACATTTAGTCCCCAATATTACATTTAGATACTTTCCATACCTTGACTGGCATGTCAAAGGCAATTCACTCTAAGACTAGCATTTTATAATACACACAGTGAGTTACATATACAAGTGTTTGCTTACTATCACTCTTGCTTGAAATTAATATTTTTACATCAGCAACTTACCTCTATTATCATAAAGCTACTAAGCAGTTTAAACTTTAAACTTTTAGTAGCAGCAACTTTTATTCTCTTAGAAACAGTAGGCTCAAACCCCAAAAGGCTCCTACTCTTAAATAGTTATCACCTTCGTATGCATATTTAACTTGAAAGTTCGTTGCCTCACCTTCCTTTCTGAACTATTAGAAGGAAATAGCCATAGCACTTCAACATCATATTTTACCTTATTACGTAGACAATAAAAAGACATTAATTTCATTTTCGCCCGAGATATGGCTCATTAATCTTGCTAATGGACCAAATCATGACTGAGAGTTACATTTAGCTCTACTACTTACATTCATGCACATCGGACATATTTATCAATGTGCGATAATCTTTTTGAAATCCACAATTAGAAGAATCTGAAGTGCACTATGGTTACCACCAAGTAAATGCTACTCTGATATAAACTACCATTAAGCGTTCGAAGTTATTACAACATCATCAGACTGCATAGGACTGAACCTAATATCATACCCAAAATATTATATATTTCCCACAATCTTCCAGACGCATTTCAAACATCATGACGGCATTACGATTCATGCGATAGGATGCTTATAAATAAAAGTAGGCTCTTGAGATATGGTTATAGAATCACAAAAGATTGCCAAAAATGGCTAAGGACCATCTGAGACCTACTTATGACTCCAAAATACATGTACAAAATCTCGTTTAATCCGCCAAAAGGTGTCCAAGCATGACAACTATACCATCCTCATAAGGTAGATTCCTACGACAATACCCTCTTGCGAGACTCCCCAACCAGCTATCCAGATCATATGATTACTCATTATGTTAAAAATTATGAAAAAAATTATAGTCCATCTTGCTTGAGCTTTTACACAAATTATTTCTATCATCTTACTTAAACATGATTTAGAACTACTTATGACCCACACTGATCGTAGATATCAGATTATCCATTACTGTAATGCAACGAGAACCTACAGAACTATGCTAGACAATGTCTCCAAAGACTACAGGAAGGACTACCTCCGACAACCCACTTGCGACTTATCTGCAGTAAGAACGTGCAGTCCCCGCAGACTGCCTCCCGTAGCTTAATCTCTGACAGAGGACGTCTCCCCGACGGAAACTCCCAAGAGAGGATACCCCAAAGGCACACATCACACCATACTTTAAATTCATAAGTACAAAGATGTCTATTTTACAGCCATTCTCCTTTCTTTACAACATGTATATGAATATTCTAGTCTTATCATAATTACTTCTCCGCAAGAAGCTCATCAGCTCAGACAAATCTTGGAGTAGGCTGAAAGGACGATTCTTACCTGGTCTGCTTAACAAAGGACGAAAGGAATGTACCTCCTCTACGCTGCGTTTCATAACAATCTTCTATTCCGCGTCACCATCATTAGAACTATGGAAATCTCCTTTTGGTGAGTTCGTCCATACGGCATTTGTTCTCCAGGAATTGTCCTCCGAAGATTGCCTTTGGAATATTCTCTGAGGCAGTTGTCCATCACGCACAAAACCTCCAAGAATGTGTCCTCCAGCAACCGTTAATTACATCAAGTTTGCCATTGGAGGAAATTTCCCATGGTGAACCTGTCCTCTAGCATGATGATCCACAGGGCAATTTGTCTCCGAGGATTTGTCCCTCCACGGCCTTGCTCCCCTACAGGATATTGTTTCTCCAGGTAGTTTTCTCCTCGTAGACTTCATCCATCAGAGTAATAGCTCTTGAGAGTTTTCCGTTGGTGATACTTGTTCTCTGTCTAGTATTTCCATCGCGTGGCAATTGCCTTCCAGTCAGCTCTACCGGGAGGAATTTTCAATGGTTGTCTCTATCCGAGATTTTCACATTGGTTGACCTTATCCTATCTTAAGAAGTGGAACTTGTCCTCCGGGACCCACTCCCTAGGAAATCATCCTCCATGTAGTTTCTCTACAGAGACAAAATTATCCAACGTGGAGTGTTCTGTTAGGCCGTCGATGCCATACGTTCGTTGCTTTGACCCGATAACGCGAGCCACCGTTTTCATAACTTTTTTTCCACGAGCATTTACCCCAAGCGACTTGAACAGAACCACTATTTACTCTATCCCTTTACCCCACAAAATCTTTTGAGTTCCGGCAACCTCATCATAGCAGTAGAAAAACATTTTGACCATACATACGGTTCCCGGCACGCTCCTTACGATTTATCGGCCGATGATATTTTCCCAGTATCATAGCTTTAAAAATAGGAGCGATGGAAGAACTGCATGCCCTCATTTTCCCTGCCATTTTCTACTATCCCGGTAGCCTGTATAAAAACCGTGGATTCACCAAAAAGGGACCCAGAGGTCCTACGTACCCGACGGGTCGCTCCGGAAACTATTGCTGGGCTCCTACCGTTTTTTTCAGGCACAGTTCTCGACAAAAATAATCGAGTGGGCCTCATTCGATACCGGTTCTGCGAGCGACCTCAGCTGCCCCCCGCCGCCCTAAAGCTCTAATCATTATTACAAGACTAAAACATATTTCATCAATTATTTTTTAATAGATTATATATTATTATTATATGTTTTGTTTGTTGCCGCTTTTCAAAGGGTCGGTTCCGACGGTGGTCTATGACAAAGACCACTTTGACGAGTATCAGCATCGTTGTAACAAAATGTTTGCCCTACATTGCTATAAGCATCTGACTAACGTTTCCATTTTTCACCTAATACTGATATAAATAGGTGTCTTTCAAATGCGAAAAATGCTGCTTTTATCAAATTTCGTCTTCTCAAACATAGTTTTATGGAGAGTCTAACTTTATTTACTTTTAATTTAGTGCAACAAAATTTAATTAAAACAAAATGGACAAAAAATCTAGGGATCAACGCTCGGAGTCCTCTGATCGGGTCTGTTCTTGCCTACCACTCGTGTTATTGTCAATACCGAAATCAAAATTCCTAATTATAAATTTGAACCAAACTAGGATATATTAGTCTATGTTCAAGGTCGATTTTAAGCAATAAATTTGTAAAGGGTTCGGAGCTATCCTATGGAAAAAAATTGCGTGCAGCTCTTACAAAAATTGTGAAATCGACTGATGCTATACGTCATCCGGGCCCTGGAACTGGGTATGTGATCGCGCCTTTAGGGGAAGTTGTCCTGTAGGGGAGATATTATAGAACCATCTGTCAGGATGGTCTACTTCAGATCATATTGTCAGGCAAAATGTTTGTGATTTGTATAAAATATTTGTTGATATGGAAATTCCTTCTAATTCTTCAACAACAAAATTCCAATTGAATTAATATGATACAAGGTAGAAATATTACTATAGAAGTATTTAGGGTTATGAGCTTACTGTCTAGAGAATAAAAATTGCCAACAGAATCACAGTTCAAACTGCTTGAACTGCTTAAAAGCTAAAATAAGTAGAGTATTTATCTTAATGTTAATTCTTCATCACCAAAATGTTGGATTTCCACTCCAAAAATGAAATGAGATTATAACACGCAGAAATAGTTAGGTATAAAGTATAGGGCTACTGTAAATAAACTGCTTAAAGATTTTCAAGCATGATATAGATATGTGGTTGCTAGATGAATTCATCATATGAGGTTTTAACATGACAAAAGTATATAATTTAGGGATAGGACTTGTTCTTTTAATAATAAAGATGCCGACAAGATAACCAAGTTTATACTGCCTTAAAGATTTAAACATGGCCTAGAGGTGCGGTTACTACGCAAAATGAGGTTGTTGCTGTGAAAATCACTTCGAATTCCTCAATCAAATAAATAATAGTATACATAGGGTAACAACTACTATTTAAATAATAAAATACACTGACAGAATATTAAGTTTAAACTGCTTAAAAGCTTTAAGCATGATCTAGAGGGGTAGTTGCTAGGTAAAATGTTGCTTTTTCAAAGGATGACAATTTCAATCAATTTGGTACAATAGATTAAAGTGTTACGGTTGTATCTATTGGAGTCCTGTTTATAGAAAACCACAAAAAAAAAAAAAAAAAAAAAAAAAAAACAACAACAACAACGCAAATTCAAACTGGTTTAAAGCTCTAAATGTGAGTTACAGACATGGTTGCTAGGTAAAATGTGGTTGCTAGGCAATATTATGTTCACCATGGATGCATAGAAATGTCTCATAAAATTATATTAGTTTCTCTAATTTTAAGGGATTTATGGTGGGTTTCTTTCAATATAATACGAGTACAAACTGGTTTAATGCTCTAAATAAGTTTACAGACATGGTTGCTAGGTCAAATGTGGTTGCTAGGCAACATACTGTTCACCATGGATACTTAGAAATATGTCATGTTTGAAATTATTTCTAAGGTAAAAGATTTTATGGTTGGTTTATTAAATATAATACCGTTCTACTGGTTTTAAGCTCTAAATATGATTTACAGACATGGTTGCTAGGTAAAAAGTGGTTGCTAGGCAACATAATGTTCACCATCGATACTTAAAAATGTAATATTTAGAGTATATTCTACGGTAAAGGGTTTTCATGGTTTGTTTCTTTGAAATATATACCTTCATATTGCACCCTTTTAACCCTGGTGTTTACAGAAAAGAGTTAAATACAAGTGAATATAACAGATTTACCGTAGATTTGACATATTTTGATGATGACAAGGGTTTGTTTGACAATAATTTGCGTTACAATTCGTTGTTATATGGATTTTTCTTTTGTGTCATCCCTCTACAATCTATATCATTATATTTTCAGCATTGAAACTAAATTATTTTGATTTTATTACTTTAAAAACATAGAAATTGCATTTACAATAGGAAATTTCGTCATTTGTGCACGCGGGTCAATGGTTGCTATGCAAAAATCGGTTGCTAGGCAACAAAATTGATTTTGAATTTACTTAATTTTTTATAGAATTGTAATTGAGGAATTTTTAGTTATATCTATATTAGTTTCAACTTAGGGCAAGCCCAAAAAATGCCCAAAACTCTTAAACGGCCAAGTGAATGACCAACTTTAATTTTCATGATTTTTGTCATAAAAATGGGCGTGGTCTATTCAAAGCTAGTTTCCATGGTGATGCTACAAGATGCGGCAATTTTTATGCTCATTTTCGAAAAATTCAGAAAATGTCCTTTGAAATGAGGTATCTTGTTGCTTTAATCCAGTCGGGTGCATTAAAGTCTCAAAATTTGGCCTCTTGCCGCTCACCTATAGTATATAAGGGATTATTACTTGGAATTTTTGATGATTTGAGAATATAAACTAAACTTTGTTGAAATTCAATGTGGCACCACAGATATGATTTGCATACCTAATTTATTCTGGACCTTTGGGCTATAATGGACGCAACAATCTACTGATCTCATTAGCTTTGAGGGATTAACTAATAACACATTGTCATCAGTGCACAGTAGCTTCATACTACAATACACAATCGCTCCCAAACTGTGGAATAGGTTACCTGCAGAATCCGTGACGCCCCTCATCGACTTATTCAAAGCAAAATTAAAAACATTCACTCTGTATTAAATATGTCTTTGTAGAGTAAAATATATAACCTTATTGTATTTTGCATACATATAAAGATGTAACAACTGGTTCCATTCTATTATATTGCTATATTGCATTATAATAGGACTGGTAAATAAGTGCACTTTATATGTCATTGCAAACCTTGAAGTATACATGTACATAATATAGTAATTAAGATTATGATTGTAAATAGTATGGTAATTTTGAAATATATAAGTACCCCATAGCTGTATTTAATAACAATAAGTATAATTATTTGATTGTGTAATTCTACTTTTTTGTATTTATCAACTTCTATCATGATTGTCAAGTGCATTGAAATGTTTATGCAATGCGCTTTATAAATGTAAGTTATTATTATTATTATTATTATCAACTTGCAATATATCAAGTATGGATACAACAGGAGGGCATTTCATCAAAGGACTTGTCGGACATTTTATCCAACAAATTTGCTCTCAGCCAATGAGATGCAAGCATTTCAGTAGCTTATAACAGTTTGTCGAATAAAACATCCGACAAGTCCTTTGATGAAACGCTCCGCTGGATTTTATGATTATAACATGTCCATTCTCCTGATTCAAATCACCTGTGAGCTCATTATAACAAGATTTTATTATAGCGAGGTAATGTGCTTGGTCCTAATTGCCTCATTACAATGTGAACTGTACAAATAAATATGGGAACTGACTAATCTAGAAAGTCTTGATAAGTCAGTACCTCAAGAAAGGCATAGTGGCACAAGGCCATCATTTCAAACATCTAAAAAAAAACAACCCTGTTGACACTAACCTGGACTTTTGGGCCATGCATGGGAGCGGTGGGCCCTTCCTCAGGGGTGGGAGGGTTAGCTTGGAGACTGTTAAGCACCCTACACAGGGTCTGGTAGCACACCGTCTTGCCACTCCCTGCCCCGCCCACTAGGACCACGCCTGACTTGCATCGCAGGGATTCATACAGCTCCAGAACCTAAATGATGAGTTTAAAAAAAACATATTTCACTTAATATCATTTAATATATAAAAGTAAATCTTTAGGTCCAGTAATGGTTTTGCCATTCCCTGCCCCGCCCACAAAGACCACACCCAACTTGAACCATATAGATTCATACAGCTCCAGAACCTAGCTACAGAATGAAATAGAATATTTCAGTTGATTCAATTTTTCCAAGAGAATATAAAGGCCGATCTTAAGCTCTGGTCATGAATGAGAACTGTGTGTTATTTCTTGTCTAGACCAGGAAAATATAAGTAAGGTCACACAAACTAGGTTGAAAAAGGCTCATGTTAAAATCATGTGATCAGCACAGCACAAACATTTTACAAGTAATATCCTGTCTACATGGCTTGATTTTTTAATCTTTCTTTGCTCATTACGGCTCGTTACGGGACTAAAAAATATTTTCTACCAAAATCATTTGACAACAGTAGTATAATTTCTAGTATTGAACATTCAGTATCAATTTTACTTGATTCTATGACGATGTATTTTTCTATACCACAACAGACTGTACACTTATTTAAAATATATAGCCCTTGGCACTGGAAAAATTTGAAAGCAATTTTCACTTCAAAGTAGACATCACTGATCAAGGTTGCATAAAGAGTTGCTATTGTAGTAACTTTGCCATCAATGGTATTAACTACCATGGTAACTTTGCTTAACCGCCAATGAAATTGCAGTATTTCATAAAAGTTAGCACCGACAGCAAAGTTACTCTTGTAGTAACTCTTTTTGTGAAAGAGCCCTGATCTACATTAGAATAGAATTCCATTGAATCATCATAATTTACCTTGGATACATGGAGGGGAGTTGCCTGCAGGCTGTCAGCCACAAACTGGCTTTGGATCGCATCTACGAGCACCGGGTCATGCTCCGCCCCTGATGACCCCCTCCCCATGCTACCCATCCCCCAGGGGAAGAGGCTACGTAGGATGTTCCTCAGGGTGGTGGAGTCCTCAAGGGACCGGGTGCGGGGGGTGAGGAACAGTTGGAGGGCAAAGACGAGGGCGCATTCCTCGCGATGGAGGTCATCCTTCTCGAGACCAGAGATGAAATCTGTGTCGTCTCCCACGGCATGCTCCATGGTTTCTTCAAATTCAAAAGGGAACGGTTCGGTTACTGAAAAAATGCAGAGATGCTCTTGAAAATTGGTTCATCACTGAAATGCCCCACAAGGTAAAAATTTATATAAGGTGAAAATTTTGATAAGAAGCTACCAAATCTTGATAGCCCTCGTTTCCCCTCTTTTTCTAATTACCATTTAGATGGTTTAGATCTCAAATTTATTCATGATGCTAATGAGTGCTGCAGTCCTTAAATAAGATCATTTTCAATGTCATATAGAATTGTTTTCACATTCCTGTAACAATATCTGAACCATTTTGAAAAATCGATTAGCAAAAATGCAAGACCAATAGGTATAGACATTCAAGCAGCATAAAAAATAACAGAACAAGATAATAGTTACGATCAAACATGAGGTAGTGACCACCTTTTTATAAAGATAACCTGTCTACAATGGACACAAATTCATCTTCCTGTGTGACAAAATTAGTGTTTTGAAAATTGTCTACAAAAGCCACCTGCTTTCCTGTTTCCATTCCAAGAAGTCATTGTAGACTTTATGCACTGACGTCATTGGGCCGCCATCTTAAATGCTGAGGCCATTGCCTTTCATGTGTTTGTGATCTGCAGCTGGCGCATCTCTGACAACTCCGTTAACACTCATTCCTATATCCTCTGAGGGAGGGCACTATGAGATTATGACATCATATGCATAAGGTCTATAGACAGGGTGACTGTATTACAATACTACTTGATACAGTACACATCCTACCTTCACTGCTTTTGCTCGACATCTCATTCCTGCTGCTCCTGGCTGAAAGCTGATACCTCCTCCGCTTGGACAAGAGACGGGAGGTTGCTAGGTGGATGATGCTCTTCATAGTACCAACATCAAAGTGATAGTATGGGACTTCAGGGAACTAAATTAGGATAAGAGAGCATAAATTATACAATCTGTGCCAATTTGATGAGGGAAAACTGATTCATTTAGACTAGATATTGACAAATTCTGTCCAGCTTTGTACATTTATCAGAGGTGTGAGTAAACAAAAGTTACCTGTAAAAGAGCTGAAGAGAACTGAAAATAAGCTGAAATTAAAACTTCCAAAAACAAGTGTAAAAGAGATCAAAATGAATAGAATTATATAGTCTGACTGTAAAAACAAACTACTGAAAGTTTCAGATTAAATTGAAGAAATTTACTATAATCTTAAACCAGTGAAAACAAACAAGGCTAAGCATGCGGTTGAGCACAAGTTAATTTACTACCGCCCTGTTGCTGCGAGCTTAGCAGCCCGCTAGGGATGGGGACTTAACGACAGGAAATGCTGTGTACGTTGTGCTGCGTTAAAACGCACATAGTTTCAAAAGCGTTTGGTAACGTGTTTGATTCGAGTACGAAATCATAGATATCTTGAAAGTAAAGCAATTGGCCTGCAATTTTGAAGGGATGGCAGACAGACCTATGTGTTTACAATCATGTTGGGAAAATGAGCTAAATCAAATAAATTGCCATTCAAATGTCATTCGATCTTCCTGCATCCCTTTTAAAGGTGAACCTTCACACCCCTGATGGATATTAAACAAATAATCACTGCTGATTCAAATGATAGGCAAACTATCACTTCCCAGGCAAGCTGGATTGCTATCTCTTCCGAAGCAAAGCTGAGGAGAGATACATGTAGCATGTATATCCAGCTTGCCGAGGAAGTGATAGTTTGCCTGTCATTTGAAATGAAGAAGTGATTATTTGCTTTTTTTGTTAAAAATTCAAGGTTTCCTTGATCCTTAAAAAAAATTCACTGAAGTCATCAATGCCTGTGCTTGTAACGTAAAACGCGTACAAATAAATTGCGCACAATTTATTTTGCGCCTAGGCCTACCTCGAATAGGCTGAAGTGATTGTTACGTAACAAAGAAATTAAAAAGGAATTGTTACGTCACAGAGGAATTTATCTGTCGCTGCATTTGATGGTAAACTGATAGTACAAAAAAAACAAGTGACAACGCACCTTTTTTTCGCGCATCCTAAAAATAATTGATAACGTGTTATGGCTCTACATGCTCTATGGGGCGCTGAAGTGATCAGCGAAACTCAAAATGTACTATCACTGCGAGTGATGATTGATGATGGGAAAACTAAAATTTATCATGTGATTGACTTTAGACCAATCCTGTTGCAACATTCTTAGTATGTGGAATATAATATTTCTTTACCGAGTTCTCAATCATCTTGGAGAGTTGGCATAGCTTGGCAGCCAGCATGGGTGCTTCCAGGAAACCATTGTAGATCAGAACAGTCTCCAGGATGATGCTTAGGTCAGGAACTACCATAGCAACAGGTCGCATCGAATTCTAGGGGTCAAAGTTCATATAAATTGCATTGTGAAAAGATGGTGGCACAATTAATAAATTTCTAGACTTTATTATACAGACATTTTGTTCTTTTTAAATAATGTATACGATGTAGATATTGAGCAAATATGTAAAGAATAGTATTATAACTTTTTTATTATGTGTATATTTTTATGTATACATGTATGTGCACACTAATTCATAATCATTATTAGGAATGATTTTGGAAGAAGTGGGGAAATTTGCGATTTCATGATTTTTGTGATTTTTTTATAGCTATAAATAGCCATACATAGAATTTGAAATTTTCACAGAGTCAGACTTTCGAAATTCACAAAGTAAAACCAAAGCGAAATAACCAGTTATAGCCCAGAACCCTTTTTCACAAAAGTCACAAAAGTATCCACTAAAATACATGTACAGTAGTGGAAGGTGCACCAAGTATTCTTTCTTGAGGTTATGAGTGGACCTGAAAAGGACCGTCTCACTCTAGTGTTTCAGTGAGCATGCTCTCTATATCTTGAGGAGAATGAAAGAATACATCGTGAAACCTTCCACTGCTATAAGTCGTTGTACCACCAGTGAAACCTTCCAAGAAATAGCAAATATATACAGTACTGTATAAGTGGTTATTTTCGTGGTGGTTTTATTTTCGCGAGTTCATCTTTGCGAAAAAATTTTCTTCAACATAAAGCTATTAATGGTAATGAAAACATCACAAAAATGCAAAATTATCGACTTGCCAAACTCCCACGTTAGTACAAAATCGTGAAAATATTGGCTTAGATAATTTACCAAAAGATAAAGCCGCAGCCTTCTGCGTGAACGCCGCACAACGGCGTTTTAAACCGAATTTAGTAATCCCCTCCAATTAAGCAAATGGAAGAATAATAGGGGAACGGTATATCCTACCTATAATCTTGCTGTGCGGCGTTCACAAAGGAGGCCGCGGCTTTATCTTTTGGTATAAGGCACCTTATACAGTACCTTTAAACTATCTGGGATAGGATGAGCGAGGGCGTCGCCTGTATTGATCGTCATGAAGCAGCTGTAATTCATGTTGGCCAAGACCATCCTGGAACCAAAGTTGACATAGCCACAGTACTGGGGTTTGTACGTCCACTGCTGGAGGGGGCTGAACTCTAGGGAATCAGCAAGGGCTTCCCGGGAAGCAGGGCGCTTGATCATGGCTACAGAGGTGAAAGGTCACAAAGAACATTTATAATAGGCAGAAATATATTCTACATAGTTATCATGTAGATGTACATGAAGACAGGGCTTAAGTTAATTGATTGTCATGGAGGCCATGGCCTTAGGTGCCCCCTTACTGGTCTTACATTGTAGTGCCCTTCCAATATTCCCTGTTTGGCCAAGGAGATTTTGGGGCCCTTTCTACAAATTTGCATTTGTACTGTACTTAAGAAAAAGTGCCCGATGGAAAGAAAAAAATTAGTAAAATTAGCACTAATTTTCTTATTTACGAGATAATCACATGACCCTCTCTTACCTTGCTTTTGTTCCCCGAGAACAATGCTAAGACCGAACCACAATAGACTACCAAACATTTTTCCTACTTCACTGCCCTCCCATAATCCCCTGCCTCACGCCTGCCTGAACACGACGTGGCGTTAGCCCGCCAAGGCAATTATCTTCATTCTGAACCAACCAAATCGACACTCGTCAAAGAGACAAGGTTGGGGGCCGGAGGGAGGGGCGTAAGAGAGGGTCATGTGATTATCTCGTAAATAAGAAAATTAGTGCTAATTTTACTAATTTACTTCAATAATCACATGACCCTCTCTTACCTTGCTTAGTCCAAACAGACCAGCACCGACACCCAAGGGTGGACAAAAAGAGAGGCAGGGGAGGGCTAAGAGGCCTTTGATAGTCTCGCGGTGGCCGCCGACAACGCCGAGACACCAAAACGCTCCTCACCCATGCAAACGTCCGTAGGTAAAATGAAATGAAGGAATTACTAGAGCGTCAGTACGCTGCCTTCAAAACATCCTCAGTGGGAACACCTGCAAAGAGCACCCAAGAAACGCTGATACCTCTGGTATCGTGAGCTTTGGGGGCCCTTACTGACATCAAGGCGTCAGTACCCGCCGCTTTAATACCCTCCACGATCCATCTGGAGATGGAGTCGGGGGAAGCGGCAGAAAGGAATCTCGAGTGATGATGAAGAGTTTTATCACTCTTACGACGAGATTCGGATCTGGAAAGGTACCAATTAAGGGCCCTAACCGGACACCACACCTTATGCAAAAGCTTTTTCTTAAATTGCAATATAAGCTGATGTTCTTACAAGTGCCTATCAATTATTAGTTACAATTCGCAGTTAATAAATTAGAATTCATACATGTACATGAGCAATGGGTTGATTGCCTTTTATGGAGCTATCATTGTAGATTAAATACAAAAATGAATGGTGCAACAAATAGAAATTATTATTAAAGCAAGTAATATTATAGCTTTGGTGCCTTTCACAATTAGTGAAAATTTGCTTCTTTTATAATATGTTGCATATAAATACAAATATTGGGAAACCAACTTTTTTTTATTTGAGAACTACAACATCAGATGGGCATTTCAATTCAAAGATGAAAACTTTCATCTGTGGTATTGCTTGCCAAAATGTATATTCGGCACTCATTTTAATCTTTTATTTTGAATTTCATCTGCCCTAGAAGATCTAGAGAGATAGTGTCATATACATGTAAGTTCCTGCTTTTTTTTCATAAACTCTTTCTGTGCCATCCAAATAATACCTGTGTCACAGCATATTTTCTGAAGGTTTTTAAAGTTTCCAGCTGATCTCAAAGTTTCCAGTACAGTATTAGATTATCCTGCAACCCTGACAAAGGTTGTCATGTCAAAAGCAAGAATTATTGTTATACAAAGTGTAATCCTAGTGTAAATGATGTCTATTGTGTTTGCAATTTGGCATGTGTGGCATGCACCATGTGCTAATAAGCATGTATGGCATGTAGAAGGTTAATGTACTTACCAGGGCCCTGCATCTCTACAAATAGAGTACAGTCGGGATGTGACTATCGTAGTGATCTCGGGAGTATATTCAGCTGGGAGATAGAGTGACGTCGCTTCCCAAACGACCGACCTACAATCTTCATCTTCTTCTCCCAAGACATCGTCAAATTTGATGGTCCGAGAGTCTCCTAAAAATGTTGAAACAATATGCAAGAAACAAATGAGGAACTACATGTAAGTGTTTAGATTTAAAATGAGTTGCTCGAGGTATTTAGATGTATCAGGATTTTATGTAATAAACTTGATTTGTTTTATCTGATTTCATCTCAAATTTGGATGGTCCAAGCGACAACTAATTTTTGTTAAAGTAATGAAACAAAAGAAACAGGAACCAGATTTAAAATGAGTTTTGGAGATCTCTAAAGTGCCAGAATCTCATTTCAATAAACTTTGATTAGATTAGATGATCTGACTAGATTTTATTTTTTTTTTTCAAAAAAGGTTGGTCCAAGCGACTCCTATAGTTCTCCAAACAGACAGAAACAAATGACGAACTATGTCCAGATTTAAAAGGGATTTCTGAGGCTTTGAGAAGTATCAGCATCTCATTTTAATAAACTTTTTTAAAACAAATTTGGATTGTCAAGCATCTACTGAAGATGTCAAAATGCTTATGAAAGAGGAACAAGATTTGAAATATTTTCTGGAGGTCCTTAGAAGTATCAATAAAACTTTGATTGATTTGATTTCAAATTTGGACAGTCCGAGCATTTCATGCTGATGTTAAAATGTGTTTGAAACTGGAATGAGATTTAAAAACAGGGCTCTGAAGGTCTAAAGAAAATCAGGGATTCAAATTGTTGAAAACAGACAGGAATGACACTTACTAAAAGAATTTTCCAAAAAATGTTTAGACTTACATTTGGAGATGCCGGAATGTTGTTGGTCGCTGGGTGTGTTATCATCCCTTATTTGGTGGAGTGTAGCGTTGCTAAGGAGTGCCTCCTCTTTGGGCTAGTTTCAGGAATCTACAGAACAAATACAACGAAGATGAATTTGAAATATGAAGATACAGAATACCAAAAGATATGCAAAACGTCTTCATTTTATCTATACTATGTTTCATTTGAACATGCAATAAGTCAAGTCATGACTATTTTGGGTTATTCTAAAAATCCTAGAATTTCAAAATATTTAAAGTCAGGGAATAGTGGCTTCCATTGGTAATTTGAACACCATTGGTGCTTACCCAATAACAGGTGTTGTCCATCACCTCAAGTTAATCACTACTGCCAGACTTTATGTAATGCCTTGTATATTCCACCCATTGCTCCATATGATAAAATAAATTAAATCTCACTTTCCCTGGCCTAATAATAACCGAAGCAGGCAAAAAGAATGTCTATGGTGGACAGGTTGTTTTGCTGTGGTTCAGAAATTTAGCTTCAAGACGGATATGACCTGTTTTACAAATTCGATACCGATCAATATTTAAGATAGATGAGCATTTGGTGTCATTAAATTCACATTACCAATCAGTTAACCTCCCATACTAAATATATGAACACATTTCATGAGGCGTAAATAAACATTCTCTACTAAAGTCGCAAAAATTCACAGAAAAAATACCTCTCGAGAATAACAGAATATCATTTAGTCCATTCATTTCTTATTCATCCAATGAAACTTGACCTATGTATATCGTATGTTGCTGGCTCTCTATTATGACTGATATAAGAGAACGGAGCATAGTGCTTGAAGAATATTATATGCATTACACAGAATTCCAGCTGTGTATTGACTATCACAGCCATAGAGACTGCAATATTCAAAACATACGGTGCTTAATATGATTCCTTATAATTCATAAATTACATGTACAAACTCTTTGTTACGACTATTGTGTGTAAAATATTTTAATGAGGTTATTATATGATTCTGCATATAATCACCTGGAAAGATCAATACTTCACCGAGTTTGATGTACACATCAATGGGACAGACGTAACCCGCGAACTGCGGTACGGGACTTGCAGGATTGGAGTTTATGACCCTTTCTTTCTTCTCTTTCATCGTTTCGGTGGTCACAAATACTTTTTGTTTTTTCTCTTTTTTTATTTAATTATTTCTTTTTCTTTACAAAAACCGAGGTTTGGTATTTTCATGATCAGATATACAACAGTATAGGCCTATCGAATTGAGAATTCGTATAACCACCAAGCAAGGCTTTGTATATATTAATAATATATAAATATAATTTGATTTCCTTGAAAAAAAGAAGAAAAAAAAAAACGTAATAATAAGGCGTAGATATTCATATATTAAACGAAAGCACCGTAAATATAAAAACAACAACAACAACTTGAGGAAAGATTCAAATACTCTCACTCTGTTTTTCTTTTTTTTTCCGGAAATCCACATTTGGCGAGAGAGTTGCAATGTAAGTGATCAAAGGACAACCTGCAATGCATTCAGACGATCTTAGAATGATCTTAGATTTTTTCAACAAAGCAATGAGGTACATGTACATTGTATATCATCACTATTAAAATAAATGTACTTTAATAAAGTGATCAAGAAATCCTGGGAATATCTGTTCTTTGAGATCGTATGGTACATGTATGTAGGGCCTACATATTTTTTTGGCCTCACGAAAAAACACACAGGAGGCTAGTTTTTATTGGAAAAAAATACAATATTTCTATTTCAATAATTTTTAAAATGTACCATTCATTTACTGTCTACATCTTGACCTTGTCTTAACATTGTGATGTCATTGACATTGTCATGTAACATTCCTGCCTGTTTTACGATTAGCCCAGTCAGGATGTCAATTTCAAAGAGTCTATTTCAACCCTTAACATGCTTGATTGGTCGATTACACTGCTTTGTTCTAATACATTCCACATGAATACCAGGAGTGTTCTAATGACATTGATTTTCTGTGTCAATTTCATCTCCTGTCACAGGAAGGGATTGACAAGGTCTTCCACTGTTGACCCAAAATACCAACTTCATCGTCTATCAATAATTTGTTCAATAAAAATCCTTTTGAATATTCATAAAGTATGACTTTTTTTTTTTTCGAATTCTGTGCAATGTTATGATGAAACTTATTGTAGCATTAGGTATGGAAAAAAAATTATCACCAAGTCCCCTCATTTTGCGCGCAGAGTGAGCTTTATTATGCTAACCTAGAGGGGTATTTAAATCCACTTCCAAGACTTTACATGCAAAGATGTGTCATGCATGTTGGTGCACTTTGACTTTGAGAAAAGAAAGGACAAGAAAGTTTTTTAAAAGTTGAAATGGATTAGTTGTTTTGTGGGTTTTGTTGTTGTTGGTTTTTTTTATTTTTTTTGTACAAGTTAATATTCCTTTCCTGATACATATTACATAGTTTCTTTTCAGAGTTATTTTCAAACTACAGAGCTACCAACGAAAGCAAGATTGTAGAATAATGATATATAGAATATTATAATTTTCAAGAGGAAATTATCATCGAGGTCATGAACTAAAAAAGACATCTTATTAAAATGTTTATTTGTGAACTACTCTTCAATACACCTCTTCACCATATTCCATCTTTGTACTGTCTGAATGCATGTCTACTGTTTATTCTCTTTCTCCATTTGTCGTGCACATAATCCAGTATGTTGCATGCTAGACCATGCAATTTCTATATAATAATGAACTCACCGTGGGTCATCCTATCTGTATTGTCGAAGGGCATCCAAGATCCGCTTTGAACAGCACAGATAAGAACCTACTGACAGTCACAACACTGCTGTCTACAGCACAGTCAAAAGTCACAAGATTTTTGACCCATGAACTAGGAAGTAAATGAAGTACAGAAAGAAAAAAAAATTAATAATATTCATAATAAAAGTTACAGTTCTAACTTATAACTGCTGTAAAGAACAAATAAGAACCTACTAACTGTCACCAACACTTGCTGTCTACAGCACAGTCAAAAGTCATAAAGATTGTGGACCCATGAATTGAAAGTAAAAGAAGACAGAAAATAAAATAATAATCATTATAAAAATAAGTCTTATATATAACAGTCCAATGTCACAAGATTTTGACCCATGAACTGGAAGTAAAAGAAGTACAAAAACAAATAATAATATTCATATAAAAGTAACAGTCTTATTGATAACTGCTGTCAAGTACAGGTCTAACATAACAAGATTTTGACTCACAAACTGAAAGTAAAAGATACAAAATAGAAAATAATACTCATAATAAAAAAATAATGGTTTATCTTATAACTGCTGTAAAGAACAATCTAATGTCAAAAGATTTTGACCCAAAGAACTTAATTTCATTCTATTCATAAGCACCTTTGGCAAAGGATACAAAGCTTTACTACCTTTAGACACAACAAATTAACATTTATTAAGTAACCTGGATAGTACAACATACATGTTAAATTGCACAATTCATCACACTCTGATGACCCATAGAATGTACAGACAGACAGTGAATACAAGCATAATAATAATGCCAATACATAATTCTTTGACCATTTCAATCTTGTCCACCCCAGCAGCACCAATGATTTGTCCCAAACTTCATCTACATCATGGCAGTACTCAACCATGCTTAAATAACTCAATCATTCTATTGTGGTTCCAACTGCAACTCCAACTGATAGTGAATATAAGGCCAAGCCTTAGGTTCAAATTGGCTCATTGTCTTGCCGGACCCAGCGAAGGACCACTGACCACCCTAAACTTCATCTACAAATAATTCATGGCATTTAGTTAAATCATGCTCCAAGTAATCACCTGAGATCATTCTATTTCTGCTTTCCAAACTGCAATGATTCATAGCTTATCATCCCTTTTTCTACTGACCATAAGAATTACGAGACTAAATGAAATACACAGCCTCAAGTCTCATACTCACATTGGTAATATCCTTGACCGTCTGTTTTGCGACTCCGCTAGGACCGATGACCGCCCACACTGTTCTCGTTCTCATAGCAGTTGTCAAGCTCATATGACAGCGGTCAGTCAAAGGAGTAGCCACAAGACGAGGTCACCAGGGCCAAGGTACTCATGCTCTAGCCGAGAATGTAGCTCCGAGCTGGGTGACTCGCAGAGGACAAAGCCAAAGCTGTCCCTACTACCGTCTTTAGTTCCTGGCGCCCCAAGGTAGATCTGTGAAAGAAAATAATATATTATTGTTAATATATTAAATTTATTTATTTTAATAATTTCTATTAAGTTCATTCATTTGCTAGTTGCTTAGATTATTTTTTATTCATTTTAATGGATTTATTCTTCTTCATATGCCTACAAGTAAACTTTGTGAGACTGTCCGTTCAATAATAATAACAAAACGTACTTCGAATGTCAAATTTTTAATAGAAATGAAGAAGGAAACCCTCCTAAAGGAGAACAACCCAAGGGGAAGAGTCGGAAGATCGGGACTGAGTTTTCCAAGGAAAAAACAGGCGCCCAACCGACCGACCCAACAACAACCACGTACAAATGAACGA
This sequence comes from Paracentrotus lividus, assembly GCA_940671915.1. Classification (NCBI taxonomy): domain Eukaryota; kingdom Metazoa; phylum Echinodermata; class Echinoidea; order Camarodonta; family Echinidae; genus Paracentrotus; species Paracentrotus lividus. The sequence continues at coordinate 10,710,781 of CALNVZ010000641.1, read as the reverse complement.
GTGGGACAGGGTTGGAAACGGAAGAAAAACGTCCGAAAAGGGACGTAATTCTTGGCCAAAAGGAGGGGCGCAATGAACCTAAAGCACCCGAATTAAACGCTAGGCGTAATAAGAGGCTTTTGGAAGCGCAAATATTTGATAATATAAATTCAAATCGCAAGTAGGAACGAGCTCACCCGAGATTTCAGGAACGTCCGGTCCGCACGACTCGAAAAAACAGAATGAAGATAATTGCCTTGGCGGGCTAACGCCACGTCGTGTTCAGGCAGGCGTGAGGCAGGGGATTATGGGAGGGCAGTGAAGTAGGAAAAATGTTTGGTAGTCTATTGTGGTTCGGTCTTAGCATTGTTCTCGGGGAACAAAAGCAAGGTAAGAGAGGGTCATGTGATTATTGAAGTAAATGACAAAATTTAAGGCATGTGCAGATGAGATGCTTGAAAAGATTCACTGTAAGACAAGTTCACCCTAAAAATAAAACATTTCTAAGTAGTTTCAAGAAAAATTGTACCAGTATATCAAGTCATAAAAGACTCATGATAGAAATCAAAGTTGCTGCTCAATAATGATATCATCATATTGGTTATATCTAACCAAATAATCATAATCATGGCACAAAGCAAGATTTCATTATGTGATCGTGATGTATCCCATGGCATAATTAGTTTACTGTGCATGATCATTTTTGCTGGTGTCAATCAAAGCCGATTCTTTTCTAATGAAACCATGGCAGATTGTCATTTGCAGTACACCAAAACACAAAATAATGACCCATTCAATACGGACTTCTCTCTTTCCCATAGCCTTCAACAGGGACAACCTGGTTTCTGTAGACAACATACATGACAGTTGAAATACCCTGCATTATCAAACAATCTAAAGCCATTGCAAAACATGATGCTGTTTAAGAACCTTTTAAAGTTTGGCATATTTTTTAATGTAACAATAATAATATTGAATTCAATGCATAAATTAATGAAACACACCTTAAATCTATGAGATACAACACAGACAAACTTTGCAACCCCAAACACCAACACAAAAATCAACTTAATGCATGTGCATTGTAGTACACCTACATCATGCTTCATGTACAAGTAGACAAAATGCATAGTACATGTGTAGATTTAGATTACTAGTAAAAGAAGGATGCAAATAATAATGAAACACCTAAATGAGCATTTTATTTTAGAGCAAAAATGAAGTAAGCTTCTATTTCTACAGTTTATTGCATGGAATTTTAAAGAACAGAAGATACACATTTGGACAAACATGATCAGCTGAATACATTTCAGAGTACTTCTAAAGAAAAATATCTAATGCATGTGGATAAAATGTATCTGCAGCTATTCTAAAATGTACATTAGGTTAAACAACGATCACCAGCGTAGACACGCATTCATCCCTCATTACAGGAGGTGATGATCTATTCATCTCCCCCCCCCCCTCCTCCATATGTTATACTGTAAACACAGTAGTTATTTCCAGGTACATGAACATGTACATTTGTATACCAATATTTATTGCAACAAAGAAACACACAACAACATTTTGAATACTTTTCAAAAGACAACCATAGCACATTTAAAACAATTGACATATTTTTCCGTCACTGTTCCAATGATATTGCTTTTTTAAAACTGTATACTAGGCAATTTTGGACACCTCTACATAATACCAAATATGATACGTGTAGCTAATGGGCAATTCCATAAAGTACATGTATGTACATGTATATTGGTTGTCCCACCCCCTATATGAGGGACCTTCCTAACATGATAAAAATTTATTTGCCGTAAGTTTGCTTTCCAGATTGTATGAAAAGGTTAATGCTGTCATACTGTAATGCCACGATTAGTTCATGAAATCAAATAAAGACTGAGAAAAATTGGGGGGGGGGGGGGTCAGATGTACAAAAAGGTAAATTATTTTATGAAAGTACCCTAATGCATTGTATGTTGAGCAAATGGATGATGAATTAAAAGCTTGAATGACAATGATTGTATCTAACTGCAAATGAACTAACTACATGAACTAACTACAGGCCAATAACGATGAGATTATAAGACAGGGCTATGAAAGTACCAACCTCCATACATAACTGTAAAGTAAAAAAGGAGAAGTTAGAAAAGCAACAATGATGGTGAAACCAATATCATATTAATATATTAATGCTTCAATTATATTTATGTACATGTATCAATATACACATTACATATTTTAAAACAAATTATTACAGAAATGTTGATTCATATACAAAATGTATGTTTTTATTCAATATACAGGCAAAGCATGCAAAAGCTTTTTTCTTAAATGCAATATAAGCTGATGTTCTTACAAGTGCCTATCAATTATTAGTTACAATTCGCAGTTAATAAATTAGAATTCATACATGTACATGAGCAATGGGTTGATTGCCTTTTATGGAGCTATCATGTAGATTAAATACAAAAATGAAAAATGGTGCAACAAATAGAAATTATTATTAAAGCAAGTAATATTATAGCTTTGGTGCCTTTCACAATTAGTGAAAATTTGCTTCTTTATGAATATGTTGCATATAATACAAATATTGGGAAACCAACTTTTTTTTATTTGAGAACTACAACATCAGATGGGCATTTCAATTCAAAGATGAAAACTTTTCATCTGTGGTATTGCTTGCCAAAATGTATATTCGGCACTCATTTTTAATCTTTTATTTTGAATTTCATCTGCCCTAGAAGATCTAGAGAGATAGTGTCATATACATGTAAGTTCCTGCTTTTTTTTCATAAACTCTTTCTGTGCCATCCAAATAATACCTGTGTCACAGCATATTTCTGAAGGTGTATTAAAGTTTTCCAGCTGATCTCAAAGTTTCCAGTACAGTATTAGATTATCCTGCAACCCTGACAAAGGGTTGTCATGTCAAAAGCAAGAATTATTGTTATACAAAGTGTAATCCTAGTGTTAAATGATGTCTATTGTGTTTGCAATTTGGCATGTGTGGCATGCCACCATGTGCTAATAAGCATGTATGGCATGTAGAAAGGTTAATGTACTTACCAGGGCCCTGCATCTCTACAAATAGAGGTACAGTCGGGATGTGACTATCGTAGTGATCATCGGGAGTATATTCAGCTTGGGAGATAGAGTGACGTCGCTTCCCAAACTGACCGACCTCACAATCTTCATCTTCTTCTCCCAAGACATCGTCAAATTTGGATGGTCCGAGAGTCTCCTAAAAATGTTGAAACAATATGCAAGAAACAAATGAGGAACTACATGTAAGTGTAGATTTAAAATGAGTTGCTCGAGGTATTTAGATGTATCAGGATTTTATGTAATAAACTTTGATTTGATTTTATCTGATTTCATCTCAAATTTGGATGGTCCAAGCGACAACTAATTTTTTGTTAAAGTAATGAAACAAAAGAAACAGGAACCAGATTTAAAATGAGTTTTTGGAGATCTCTAGAAGTGCCAGAATCTCATTTCAATAAACTTTGATTAGATTAGATGATCTGACTAGATTTTATTTTTTTTTTTCAAAAAAGGTTGGTCCAAGCGACTCCTATAGTTCTCCAAACAGACAAGAAACAAATGACGAACTATGTCCAGATTTAAAAGGGATTTCTGGAGGCTTTGAGAAGTATCAGCATCTCATTTTAATAAACTTTTTTAAAACAAATTTGGATTGTCCAAGCATCTACTGAAGATGTCAAAATGCTTATGAAAGAGGAACAAGATTTGAAATGATTTTCTGGAGGTCCTTAGAAGTATCAATAAAACTTTGATTTGATTTGATTTCAAATTTGGACAGTCCGAGCATTTCATGCTGATGTTAAAATGTTTTGAAACTGGAATGAGATTTAAAACAGGGCTCTGAAGGTCTAAAGAAATATCAGGGATTCAAATTGTTGAAAACAGACAGGAATGACACTTACTAAAAGAATTTTCCAAAAAATGTTTAGACTTACATTTGGAGATGCCGGGAATGTTGTTGGTCGCTGGGTGTGGTTATCATCCCTTATTTGGTAGGAGTGTAGCGTTGCTAAGGAGTGCCTCCTCTTTGGGCTAGTTTCAGGAATCTACAGAACAAATACAACGAAGATGAATTGGAAATATGAAGATACAGAATACCAAAAGATATGCAAAACGTCTTCATTTTATCTATACTATGTTTCATTTGAACATGCAATAAGTCAAGTCATGACTATTTTGGGTTATTCTAAAAATCCTAGAATTTCAAAATATTTTAAAGTCAGGGAATAGTGGGCTTCCATTGGTAATTTGACACCATTGGTGCTTACCCAATAACAGGTGTTGTCCATCACCTCAAGTTATATCACTACTGCCAGACTTTATGTAATGCCTTGTATATTCCACCCATTGCTCCATATGATAAAATAATTAAATCTCACTTTCCCTGGCCTAATAATAACCGAAGCAGGCAAAAGAATGTCTATGGTGGACAGGTTGTTTTGCTGTGGTTCAGAAATTTAGCTTCAAGACGGATATGACCTGTGCTTTTTACAAATTCTGATTACGATCCACTTATTTTAAAGATAGATGAGCATTTGTGTGTCATTAAATTCACATTACCAATCAGTTAACCTCCCTATACTAATATATGAACACATTTCATGAGGCGTTAAATAAACATTCTCTACTAAAGTCGCAAAAAATTCACAGAAAAAATACCTCTCGAGAATAACAGAATACAGTTTATCCATTCATTCTAATTTTCATCCAATAAAACGTACCTTGTAATCATGTTTGCTGGCTCCTTTATGACTGTAGAGGGAGCTAGTAGCTTGAAGAATATTATATGCATTACACAGATATTCCAGCTGTTGACTTATCACAGCCATAAGACCTGCAATACAACAACATACGGTGCTTAATATGATTCCTTATATTCATACAATTACATGTACAGAACTCTTTGTTACGACTATTGTGTGTAAAATATTTTAATGAGGTTATTATATGATTCTGCATTAATCACCTGGAAAGATCAATACTTCACCGATGTTGATGTACCACATCAATGGGACAGACGTAACCCCGCACTGCGGTACGGGTGCAGGATTGGAGTTTATGACCCTTTCTTTCTTCTCTTCATTCCGTGTGGTCACAAATACTTTGTTTTTTATTCTTTTATTTATTATATTATTCTTTTTTCTTTACAAAAACGAGGTTGGTATTTTATTTCAGACATATACAACAGATATAGGCCTATCGATGAGAATTTCTTGATAACCACCAAGCAAGGCTTTGTATATTATAATGTAATATAATATAATAATTTGATTTTCCTTGAAAAAAAGAAGAAAAAAAAAACGTAAATAATAAGGCGTAGATATTCATATATTAAACGAAAGCACCGTAAAATATAAAAACAACAACAACAACTTGAGGAAAGATTCAAATACTCTCACTCTGTCTTTTCTTTTTTTCCGGAAATCCCACATTTGGCGAGAGAGTTGCAATGTAAGTGATCAAAGGACAACCTGCAATGCATTCAGACGATCTTAGAATGATCTTAGATTTTTCAACAAAGCAATGAGGTACATGTACATTGTATATCATCACTATTAAAATAAATGTACTTTAATAAAGTGATCAAGAAATCCTGGAATATCTTGTTCTTTGAGATCTATGGTACATGTATGTAGGGCCTACATATTTTTCTTTGGCCTCACGAAAAACACACAGGAGGCTAGTTTTTTATTGAAAAAAATACAATATTTCTATTCAATATTTTTAAAATGTACCATTCATTTACTGTCTACATCTTGACCTTGTCTTAACATTGTGATGTCATTGACATTGTCATGTAACATTCCTGCCTGTTTACGAATTAGCCCAGTCAGGATGTCAATTTCAAAGAGTCTATTTCAGCCCTTAACATTGCTTGATGGTCGATTACACTGCTTTGTTCTAATACATTCCACATGAATACCAGGAGTGTTAATGACATTGATTTGTGTCAATTTCATCTCCTGTCACAGGAAGGGAATTGACAAGGTCTTCCACCTGTTGACCCAAATACCAATCAAGCTATCCAATAATTTGTTCAATAAAAATCCTTTTGAAATTTCATAAAGTATGACTTTTTTTTTTTCGAATTCTGTGCAATGTTATGATGAAACTTTATGTAGCATTATGTGGATGAAAAAAAAATTATCACACAAGTCCCCCCTCATTTTGCCGCAGAGTGAGCTTTATTATGCTAACCTAGAGGGTATTAAATCCACTTCCAAAGACTTTACATGCAAATGTGTGTTTGTGCACTTTGACTTTGAGGAAAAGAAAGGACAAGAAAGTTTTTTAAAAGTTGAAATGATAGTGTTTGTTTGGTTTTTGTTGTTGTTGGTTTTTTTTTTTTTTTGTACAAGTAATATTCCTTTCCTGATACATATTACATATTTTCTTTCAGAGCTTATTTTCAAACTACAGACCTAACAAAGCAAGATGTATGAATAAGATATAAGAATATTATAATTTTCAAGAGGAAATATTCATCCAGGTCATGAACTAAAAGACATCTTATTAAAATGTTTATTTGTGAACTACTCTTCAATACACCTCTTCACCATATTCCATCTTTGTACTGTCTGAATGCATGTCTACTGTTGTATTTCTCTTTCTCCATTTGTCGTGCACATAATCCAGTATGTTGCATGCTAGACCATGCAATTTCTATATAATAATGAACTCACCGTGGGTCATCCTATCTGTATTGTCGAAGAGCATCCAAGATCCGCTTTGAACAGCACCAGATAAGAACCTACTGACAGTCACAACACTGCTGTCTACAGCACAGTCAAAAGTCACAAGATTTTGACCCATGAACTGGAAGTAAATGAAGTACAGAAAAGAAAAAAATTAATAATATTCATAATAAAAGTTACAGTCTAACTTATAACTGCTGTAAAGAACCAAATAAGAACCTACTAACTGTCACAACACTGCTGTCTACAGCACAGTCAAAAGTCACAAGATTGTGACCCATGAATTGAAAGTAAAAGAAGAACAGAAAATAAATAATAATCATTATAAAAATAAGTCTTATATATAACAGTCCAATGTCACAAGATTTTGACCCATGAACTGGAAGTAAAAGAAGTACAAAAACAAATAATAATATTCATAATAAAAGTAACAGTCTTATTGATAACTGCTGTCAAGTACAGTCTAACATAACAAGATTTTGACTCACAAACTGAAAGTAAAAGATACAAAATAGAAATAATACTCATAATAAAAAAAAATAATGGTTTTATCTATAACTGCTGTAAAGAACAATCTAATGTCAAAAGATTTTGACCCAAGAACTTAATTTCATTCTATTCATGAAGCACCTTTGGCAAAGGATACAAAGCTTTACTACCTTTAGACACAACAAATTAACATTTATTAAGTAACCTGGATAGTACAACATACATGTAAATTGCACAATTCATCACACTCTGATGACCATAGAATGTACAGACAGACAGTGAATACAAGCATAATAATAATGCCAATACATAATTCTTTGACCATTTCAATCTTGTCCACCCCAGCAGCACCAATGATTTGTCCCAAACTTCATCTACATCATGGCAGTACTCAACCATGCTAAATAACTCAATCATTCTATTGTGGTTCCAACTGCAACTCCAACTGATAGTGAATATAAGGCCAAGCCTTAGGTTCAAATTGGCTCATTGTCTTGCCGACCCAGCGAGGACCACTGACCACCCTAAACTTCATCTACATATAATTCATGGCATTAGTTAATCATGCTCAATAACTGAATCATTCTATTCTGTTTCCAAACTGCAATGATTCTATTCATCCCATTCTACGACCATAGATGTACAGACTAATATTGAATACAAGCCTCAAGTCTCATACTCACATTGGATAATTCCTTGACCGTTTCTGTTTTGCCGACTCCGCTAGGACCGATGACCGCCCCACACTGTCTCTGTCTCATAGCAGTTGTCAAGCTCATATGACAGCGGTCAGTCAAAGGAGTAGCCACAAGACGAGGTCCAGGCCCAAGGTACTCATGCTCATAGGAGAATGTAGCTCCGAGCTGGGTGACTCGCAGAGGACCAAAGGCAAAGCCTGTCCCTACTACCGTCTTAGTCCTGGGCCCCAAGGTAGACTCTGTGAAAGAAAATAAATATATTTATTTGTTAATATATTAATTTATTTATTTTAATTAATTTATAAGTTCATTCATTTGCTAGTTTGCTAGATTATTTTTTATCATTTTAATGGATTTATTCATTCATTCATATGCTACAAGTACTTTGTGAGACTGTCCGTTTAATTAGTAAAATTAGCACTAATTTTATTATTTACGAGATAATCACATGACCCTCTCTTACCTTGCTTTTGTCCCCACGCCACCCGTCAGACTAATGGCTTGTATGACCGAACCAACAATAGACTACCAAACATTTTTACCTACTTCCCTACCCCTCATAATACCTCCTCACGCCTGCCTGACACGAGGTGCCTAGACCACTAAGCATATATCTCATTCTTGAACCAACCAATTCGACACTCGTCATAGAGACAAGGTGGGGCCGGAGGAGGGGCGTAAGAGAGGGTCATGTGATTATCTCGTAAATAATAAAATTAGTGCTAATTTTACTTATTTATATCAATAATCACATGACCTCTTCTTACCCTGCTTAGTCCAAACAGACCAGCACCGGACACCCTAGGGTGGACAAAACGAGAGGCGGGGGGGGGGTGGGGGCTAAGAGGGCTTAGAATAGTCTTGCGGTGGGCGCGACAAGCCGAGACACCAAAACACCCTGCCCATGGCAAACGTCACGTAGGAAAATGAAATGAAGGAAACTAGAGCGCCAGAACGCTGCCTTCAAAACATCCCCAGTGGGAATACCTGCAAAGAGCGCCCAAGAAGCGCTGATACCTCTGGTATCGAGAGCTTGGGGGTCCTTCCTGACATCAAGGCGTCAGGACCCGCCGCTTTAAGTCCCTCCACGACCCATCTGGAGATGGAGTCGGGGAAAGCGGCAGAAAGAAATCTCGAGTGAAGAAGAGTTTATCACTATAGACGAGATTCGGATCTGGAGAGGTACCCTTTAAGGGCCCTAACCGGACACCACACCTTATCCTCCGGGACCAAGAGAAGGAGGAGAGCATGTTGAGAAGCTCTCCACCGGTCCCGAAGAGGCAGTCTGGTTCTTCGCAATGAAACGAGGTTCAGGGCGAAGACGTACTCCCCGAGGTTCGAACCTGATGTGGCCCTCAGCAACACTAAGGGCAAGAAGCGAACTTCGTCTGTGGCCTAAGGCCACCGCCACCAAGAAGACAGTCTTAACTGTCAAGAGGTGAAAAGATGCTTCCGACAACGGCTCGAAAGGAGGGTTAGCAAACGCCTCCAAAAACCTAAGGCAAACTCCAAGAAGGAGCTAAGGGAGTAGACTGAGGTCTTCGCAAAAGGAAAGAGCCGTCATGAAAACCATCGTGAATTGCCGCAATGGCAGAACGATAGCCTCGTAAGGTCGAAAGAGAACGGCCCTTGTCAAAGGTGGATTAAAAAAATCCGCTAAGACCGGGCAGGGGGCCCCTCTGGGGGAGCAACCCTTCTCTTCGCAACACTCAGAAAAGGCAGCTAGACGGGAGTTATACACCGTTAGCGTCGACTCCCTCCGGCTCCCGGCCATGAGAGCCGAGGCCCTCTCCGAGAAGCCAGACGAGATTGCCTGCGACCTGACAACTGCCACGCAGTCAAGTGAAGCCGAGTCGGGTGCTCTGAAAGAGCGCCGGAGATCGGCTGGCTCACAACGTCCTGCCATCGAGGGAGGGGTCACGGACGGCCGACCACAAGCTCGCGAAGGCGAGGAACCATGGTCTGCCTGACCAGTGCGGGGCTATAGAATCATCCAAGCCCCGTCCTCCACTAGCTTGGCTAGCACTAGGGGGATCAGCGGAAAAGGGGGGAATGCCAAATTCTCAACCCGCTCCAGGGATGACTGAACCGCCAACATCTCTAACACATAGATGTGGGGAGGGGAGGTCAGTTGAGACCAGTCCCCCGCCGTCCACTGACCCTCGCATAGGCCGCCCCAGCCCTGGAGTGACGCGTCCGTGAAAATCGACACGGATGGTAGAGTCACACGAAAGGGCATGCCCCTGGGAAGAAACACAAGGCTCCTCCACAGGGCTAGCAGCCGGGCCACCTCCAGCGGGAGGGGGACCCAGGTCCTCGGAGACGAAACTCCCAGCGCGCTTCCGATCAAAATCCAACTCGGCTCCCAGGTAAACTGGTGTGCGAGTCGGAGAAGGAGCCGCTCCCTGGAGTTGGCTACTAAGAGCCAATCGTCAAGTAGACGACAAGTCTGAGGTACATGGAACTACGCATCTCTACAAATCGAGAGATATCGCCCAATCCTCCGAGCCGAGGGAAGGAAGAATCCTGCCGAGGTGCTCGTATCGGTATCGCTTCTGTGTCAACAGAGTCTGAATAGACTTCGACTCGGAGCCAACAAAAACCTCCTCCGACCAATCTGACTCGGGATCCGCTGTAGGCGGCCGAGACGAAAAGCCTCCCGGGCAGCCGGTTGGGTGAACGAGAGTCCGATGTAAGCTCGGAGCGGGTCACGATCCCACATCCAAGAGCCGCAGGCTGGAGGGGGAAAACCCGGGGAGGACTTTCTCGCCTTGCGATCCATACCGAAGGTAAAGGCTGGCGAAGGGCGGTCCAAGCCGGGGGCCCGAAGTGGCAGGCGGTTGTGACCAGGCCGGCGTCATGAGACTAGGGCCAGGCAAACCATGCCACGAGGGTAACCTGTCCCTCACCTCTGGGGGAGGCCCGAGGATAGGGGCGAAACCCCGCTTGATAGGGTGCCGAAGGCATAACCCTCCAGGTACCTGAAGTGGCGGGCGGTTGAGACCAGGTCAGTGTCATATGACAAGGGCCAGGCATACCAGCCACGAGGGGTAGCTAGTCCCGTCACCTCTGGTGCGAAGCCCGAGGATAGGGAGCGAAAACCCGCTTGGTAGGTGCCGAAGGCGCAAACCACCAAGGTATCTGATATGGCGGGCGGTTAAGACCAGACCAGTGCGTCGTGTACAAGGGCCAGGCATACCAAGCCACGAGGGGTAGCTAGTCCCGTCACCTCTGGTGCGAAGCCCGAGGGATAGGAGCGAAACCCGCTTGGTAGGGAGCGAAGGCACAAACCAACAAAGTACTCTGATGTGGTGGCGATTGAGACCAGGCCAGTGTCGTGTGACAAGGGCCAGGCATACCAAGCCACAAGGGGTAGCTAGTCCACACTCCCACGCGGTGCGAAGCGAGGGATAGGGAGCGCAACCCGCTTGGTAGGTGCCGCAGGCACAAACCACCAAAGTATCAGATGAGGCGGGTGGTTGAGACCAGGCCAGTGTCGTGTGACGGGCCAGGCATCCAAGCCACCAGAGGTAGCTAGTCGCGTCACTTCTGGTGCGAAGCCCGAGGATAGGGAGCGAAAAACCCGCTTGGTAGGGTGGTTGTGACCAGGCCGGTGTCCTGAGCGGATAACGGATCTCCCGGACGTTCTGATTAGAACGCCCGAGGGTCCGGGAGGCCGGGTGTTCATTGAAACAAACCCCCGGCGGGCGCATGAGGGTATCCAAGGGATAGCCGTAGCTCCGACCCATCCGACTCGGGCTCCACAAGGGGCGGAGCGAGACGGGGAGGTCTCCGGGGCAGACTGGGCTGGGTGAGCGAGAACTCCGAAGTATGTTCGGAGTCAGTCACCGATCCGTATCCCGGGGGCCGCTCGGCTGGGACTCCTAGGCGGTGTGATCCAAGCCAGAGGCCGACGTGGCGGGTGGTAGTGACCAGGCCAGTGTCACGGACGAGGGCCGGTGTACTCTGCCACGAGGGGTACCATATCCGTCACCTTCTGGGCGAAGCCCAAGGGATAGGGAGTGAGACCGCTTGGTAGGGTGCTGAAAGTACCCACCAAGGATCGGGATATCCGGCAGCTCTGGGTCTGACCAGGCAGGCCGAGCAGCTGCATCCTGAACGGATAACGAATATCCCCGACGTTCGGGTAGAACCTCCTGGGGTCCGAGAGACCAGGTGTTCGTTGGAACGAACTCCCGGTGGGCGCTTGGGCGTATCCCAAGGGATAGCCGTAATAGCCCTGTGGACCACCAGCCGTGAACGATAAAGCGTTTGACGGGGGTGGAGACACTCCGGACGTGGGAAGCGGAGCCGCCTGGTTCCGCCAGATGCAGAAACTCGCGGCGCACGGGTCCCAAACCGTACTCGGCATCCCCGGGGCATCGCTGAGCGAGACGTGGGCGCACAGACTCTCATTCCTAAGTGAGACAGAAACCGCAATTTTTTGTGCTACACTCGGGGGTCCGAGAGCCCGGGTGTTCGTTAGAACGAACTCCCGGTGGGCGTTTGGGCGTATCCCAAGGGATAGCCGTAATAGCCCTGCGAGCCACCAGCCGTGAACGGGGGTGGAGGCACTCCGGACGGGAAGCGGAGCCGCCATCCTGGGGGTTACCCAGGTGGAGGTGGTCCGCCAGATGCAGAACTGCGGCGCACGGGTCCCAAACGTACTCGGCACCCCCCGGGGCATGCCTGAGCGAGACGTGGGCGCACGATCTCTCATCCCTAAGTGAGACAGAAACAGCAATTTTCTGTGCTACACTCGGGGGGTCCGAGAGCCCGGGTGTTCGTCGGAACGAACTCCCGTGGGCGTTTGGGCGTATCCCAAGGGATAGCCGTAATAGCCTGCGAGCCACCAGCCGTGAACGGGGGTGGAGGCACTCCGGACGGGAAGCGAAGCCGCCATCCTGGGGGTTACCCAAGGTGGAGGTGGTCCGCCAGATGCAGAAAATCGCGGCGCACGGTCCCAAACCGTACTCGGCACCCCCCGGGCATGCCTGAGCGAGACGTGGGCGCACGACTCTCATCCCTAAGTGAGACAGAAACCGCAATTTTCTGTGCTACACTGGGGGGGGGGGGCCGGGGGGCAAGACGTCTTGGATAGACGAACCCGCTCCCTTGGCCGGAGACACCGAGACGACAAGGTCTTAGGCACCCCGAAAACGTGGACGCACGTTTTGCTATGGTGCTCTTCGAGCTACAAGACCTTTTCTTAGTGCTGGACTTAGAGGAGGTGGAGCCAGCGCTGGACACAAGTGTCATGGCGTGCTCCCCCCCCCTTACTTAGGCAGGAGAGGCGAACGACCTGGCGGTCGAGACGACCTCTCCGCCGGGCATGCTTCCGATCCCGGCGAAAACGACTTAAGAGACCAATGCCGCAGCTCTGTGTCGTCTGTGTCGTCAGAGGAGACACTCCTGCTGTCCAAGGTTAGAACGCTCTGAAAAGAAAAGAACAAAATTATGTCTTTGTAAGCGTTAAACCTAATTCTTAGAAAAGCTAAGGCAAGACAAGCGAGACCGGCTATTAGGCGGCTCACGGAGAACTCAAAAAAAAAGAAAACCCCATCTAGAACAGGCTAGACGAAGAATTTTTTTTTTTTTTTTTTTTTTTTTTGGACGAAAACGGGGACGAACCTCCGTAGAAACGACCAAAAAGGAAGAGTATCACCAGAAGAGCGACTAACAAAGAGCGCTCGATCACACACACGCAACAAAACAAGATGGCGTCAACAAAGACGGAGTCCAAAGACCCGAAGACCCCGCAAAAGGCCACGTGGCGCGGGAAAAGTACAATATATACAAAAACGTACTTAAAATGTCAAATATGTTCTAGAAAGGAAGAAGGAAACCCTCTAAAGGAGAACAACCCAGAGAGAAGAGTCGGAGAAGAGCGGGACTGAGATTCAAAAGAAAAACAGGCGCTCAAACCGACCGACCAAAAATCAACCTATCAGTTAAAAAGAACGGGCGGGACTGGGTTGGAAACGGAAGAAAAACGTCCGGAAAAGGACGTAATTCTAGGCCAAAAGAAGGGGCGCAGTAAAACTAAAGCACCCAAAATTAACGCTAGGCGTAAAAGGAGGCTTAAGGAAGCGCAAATATTTGATAATAATAAATTCAAAATCGTAAATAGGAACGACCTCACCCGAAAATTCAGGAACGGTCCGATCAGCACGACTCGAAAAATCAGAATGAAGATATATGCCTTAGTGGTCTAGCGCCACCCCGTGTCAGGCAGGCGTGAGGCAGGGTATTATGGAGGGGTAGGGAAGTAGGAAAAATGTTTGGTAGTCTATTGTTGGTTCGGTCATAGCATTGTTCTCGGGAACAAAAGCAAGGTAAGAGAGGGTCATGTGATTATTGAAGTAAATTGCTTATTTTAATGACTTTATACCTGCTCGTTTCATGAAACAAATATCGCATGATCTCACACACGTACCTTAATATGCCATATTGACAATGTGAGACTTTATTTGATTAGTTTCAGGCTCACTATCCACTAATGATCTATCCCTTTAAGCACTATATATATATATGTGATGTATCGTCATGCTTTGACATACCCTGGGTTGTAGGTTTCTCAGTGGAAGCATCATCGGTGGTTGTGATCATGGACTTAGCAGCTTCGCTCTTCCTTCCAGTCTCTTGGTCGGGATCCACCACCGACTGCGCACACATGATGGTCTTGAAGTCCATGTCATACCGTAGCAGTTTGCACCAGTCAAAGTCCCTGACTGACAGCTCTCTCCTCTTACAGAGATCTGTGGATCATAGCATGCATATACAATGTAACTGGGTTCTGCTGTAATTACATGTATTTCATCTATATTATACTGTCAAACCAGAAACACATGATGGTCTTGAAGTCCATGTCATATCGTAGCAGTTTGCACCAGTCAAAGTCCCTGACTGACAGCTCTCTCCTCTTACAGAGATCTGTAAATCATAGCATGCATGTACAATGTAACTAGGTCCTGGGTAGTGTTTCACCAAGACGTTCTTAAGCTATAAAATGTACAATCAACTTTACGAATGACTTATGATCAGTTCTTGTGCTAAATGATTGAGAACATGATTAGTATAGCACCCAAGAACATGTTTCAGTCGTTTGTAAAGTCATTCGTATCTTTACAAATGACAAGGTGAAACACCCCCTGCCATGTTGTTATATTATGCTGGAGAACCACAAATGTTCACATTAATGAACGTCACGAGAGGTCAAGATTTATGAAATTTCATGCAACACAAATGGCCATTATCAAAAAATCCTAAAAGTTTTAATTCACGAAAGTTTCTGAATTTACAGTATATGTAGACCCTCTTCCATAAACCAATTAAAGAATTTGTCCTTGGACATGCACCTTTGCACAAAATATTTAATAGTATCTTGATAAGGTCCTTGCATGCATACTTGTACATCAATATAAAATCAGCCATCAGTGTATCTTTAAAAAAGTTCCTTAAAGATAATCTGTTTTTCCTTTATTCTGGGGCTGGATTTGGCTCAAAATCTCTGAGATATTTACCTTCCACGATGTCTCGATGGTGCATGGTTTGCTCGATCAACGAGCCAATCAGAATCTGAAGACGAGCCCCTGATTCAGACATCACTTGTGTTTGTGAGTTCTCTCTCAGGATAAGGCTGTACTGGTCTAAACGCTTCTGTAGATGATCCCTGTTAAGATCAACAAGCAAAAATAATAATGTTATGGAATTATTCTATATTCAGACGTCACTTGGATTTGGGAGTTCTCTATCAGGATAAGGCTGTAATGGTCTAAACGTTTCTGAAGATGATCCCTGTTAAAATCAACGAACAGAACAAAAAATTTCAGAACAAATGCATTACAACAGCGGGTCACTCAAAGACAAAAATGCTACCCATGCACATTCATGGACCCTGAAAATGGAACCTAAATGGTGTATTGCACAAAGTTAAATTTGCAATGAGACCCTAATATACCCTAAATGGCATAAAACTGTCAGATGTAGTATCCAAAACCACGGTACATGCTGAAAACAACAATATTTTAATGAAAAAGGTGATTGAAGTGAAAAAAAACCACCCCTATTCTGAGGAAAGCATCAACGACTCGGGTAGGCTGAAAACACCCGCGAATGAGTATCACACCATGTGGTGTGTGTGACCGCCTCGGTCTGTGACCCGACCCCTAAAACCTTATAAACTTGAAATATGAGTGTAGAATTCAAGATGCCTCTGTAAAAGATCCCTGTGGAGGTCAACAAACAATAATATTATTCTTGATTTTTTGTTATGTACACTGTAGTTACAATGTAGTCATAAGGCTTAAATGACTACATGAGGTGGAATCAATATGAAATATGTGACCTACCGTATCTGTGTCAGCTGTTTGATGTCGCCCTCTTTGACAGCCGAGTGTACATCCCTGCTCCACAGCACCCCTTCCCCTGTAAGCACACACTGGGAAGGAAACCGAAGCAACCACTGAGAGAAGCTCTGACGAACAGCCTTCTTGAGTTGGGTCTCTATCTCAGGGTCTGCAGAAGGGTTCTTCTCTAAAGCACTCAGTTCGGATAGGATGTCTCCAGTTACCATACCTGTACATGTATATCATATCGAAATCGCATACATTTTTGAGAATTTTAATCCAGGGGTTTAAGCGACCAAATAGAACTGAAAAGATGAAATTGAAAGAGCTCCCATACTTTGGTACAGATGAAAGCTAAAATAAGCTATAAAAAGGCTGAAAATCAAAACACCCAAAAAAGCTGAAATCAGCTAAAAAGCCAAATCCTCACAAATCTGAGGAAAAGTCATGGTATGACATCATTAGGACACGCAGCCTATTTTGAACCTGTTCATAAAGAGTATCGACTTAAAGTCACACTTATATTCCTAGTTGCAAAGGGTTTGTTATTGGTCAAATCATGCTCAGGGAAGGGACACTATTGGGAAGTCTTTTCATGAGATCACAAGGTAAATAGTAGATGAACTTTTTGTGAACCAAGCCCCTGGCCTTTACTTCAACTAGAAGGACGATAACTGAAAATTTCCACTTCAATCTCAGGCTATTTATAGTAAATGAAAACATCAACTCGCGAATTTCCCTAACTAGACCAAAATCGCAAAAATATCTGTACGCTCAATATTGGCTTCTACAGTATTGGCTCTGTAACATTTGATCCAGCAACAATCTTTATATACAAAATAAAGTTTAGAGCAATTAACAACCGAACCAATGTCGGTTTCAAATATGAGATTCTCACCTTCTCTTAGTCTTGATTCCAGGCATGAGTGTAGTGTGTTCCCCATAGTTGTCTTGATGGAGATCTCCAGTGAGTTCAGCCAGACAGGAGGCGATGGCTTGGAGGGAAGCGGTGAGATAAGGCTCAGACGCTCACCCAGTGATCCACGCAGGGCTGTCACCTCAAGCTTGTCAGCTAAAAGAATATGAGATCATCATTTAATTTCCAATAAATGGTTCTCAATCAAATCAAGGAGATGCATGTATTAAAGAATGTAGGAATTCATTGTGGGGCTGGGGAATTAATGAAACAATTAGAACTTTATCAAGACTGATTGAAACACACTTTTAAGACAGAAGAGAGCACAGCTGTGTCAGAAAATAGTAAATCCAATTGACAACTATTCTTTAGACCAGTGATTTACACATGGATATGGCCTCATATAGACTCTTTTCTTTCATCGTCATCTTCATTGTGTGTTTCGTAATGTAGCATTTCTCCAACAAAAAAAGCATACCAATCATTCTATCTACATGCTCTACATGCCATCTACGCATCAGTGAGAAACAACATAGAGCATCATTTTTTTTTTAACAGAGTTGGTCAAAGTATGTGTGTATATTGTACAGAGAATCATGCCACTTAGTACAATTTCAAAACTCCTGAAATGGCACCAAAATGTGGCAAAAAAAGCTTTTAAAAATTAAATTAACAACATTTTTACAGGCTGAAAATATTTTTTTTTAGTGGAAATTTTAGTTTAAAAAAGTGTGAACTCAGGAAGTGGCATCTGACTGTATCAACATCCTCACCATTCAATAAAAGATCCAGAGAGCTCATGCCTTCCTCTGAGCTAGCAGGAGCCTCAAAGTCCAACTGACGCACTCCAGGAAACAGAGCCCTCACTTGGTGAATCCATTTTGACCTGTCTGTGATGTTGGAGAAGAGGTCTATGAGCTCATGGTCGCTGAGGAACGATAGACGAGGGTACTTGTGACGGGCCGTCTCCAGCGAGTATTTGGTGGCGGAGAAGGGGTCTAGGTTGGCTAAGATATCGTCCTGATAAAAAGGAAGAAAAAATTGTACAATCCATCTTATTTTTTTTTTTTTATTGCATATTCTTAAGTACTGTCAAAAAACAAAAAAAACCTGACTTAGTGGCCATCTCTTTATAAATCTAAATACTGATCACACATACATGAACATTGTTCTTAAAGGAAGATATGTGAGTCACAGAACTTGTCTACAGTGGTCACTCACTTTCTCTGTTTCCCTATGGCCTTAATAGACAGGTTAAACTGAACATAATGCAATGCAAAGATACATACATGCAACTAATGTACACAATGTTATGAATTGATCAAGAAGACTGGATTGTTTGGTTAATTCTTATCATTTGCCTGAATAACCTCAAATATATTTCTTGGCTTATTGTGACATTTAAAAGTCCATCTCTTTTCATATCTAATATAATACACACAAAAAAGGGCTTGAAAATGGTTTAAAGCTCAGAGTACATCTATTGGACATTCATGCTTTTATGCATATTTTCTGTTATTAAGAAACTTTAAAACTGACTTTTCATATTTAGGTATACATGTACATGTATAGGACCCTATTTTCATAATTAAAAAAAAAGAAGAGCAAATCCAAAATAAAGACAAATACTTGCCTGGATTATGATGAGAGAATTTAGAAGTATAGTCAGATTATCTCCCTGCAGCTCTCTGTAACCCTTCATCCCCTTCCTCTTATTCAGAATAGACAAGACTTTGGGGTCTTCAACCACACTCGCGATGAACCCCTAGAGTAGAAACAAGAGTAGAGACCAAATACTAGCCATTGCATTGATCATTAAGTTTGTTAAAAATTACCTGGTTAGGGGCATTCAACATGATTTAAAATAATTCTACTAGAAATGAAAACTTTCCCAATTGCCAAAATATAGTTGGGATACTATTTCATCTACAGACTATGCGCCTGCAGCAGAGCATTAAATATACACGTACTGCTTTTACGGTGCCTGAATATTGGGAGTGCTGCATGAAGTAAAAACAAGAAATTTGTGTGTAACTTTGGACGTTTGCTAAAAAATCATTAAGAGATCCATCGCCATTCACTTTTTGATCTAAACATTACAGCTTATTAGGGATATAAAACCAATAAACAGTGCCTTTATTCACAAGAATTGTTAAATCTACATGATCTTATCTATTGAAGCCATTAAGGGAATGGAAACATTCTGTAGCTGTGATTTATAGATTTTAACCATATTTGTTATCATTTTAGGATGAAAAAGGGGGTTTTAAATACTGTTAGATAGCATAATTATTTAACTGGTACATGCAAGTAGGAAACTAGTATTTTCACATTCATGTATATCAAGGTCATAATAAAATAAATGTGGCCATTTTTTTCCCAATCTCTCTTTCTCTCTCTCTCTACTGCGGACAAAACATCTTTTGCTTGATGAGGTGAATAAACTTAATTTAAATTCACTATGATCGAGTCACTCACCTGGTATTTCTGATCCACACCCTCAAACTGCTTGGCCAGATCAGGCTGGTTCTCTCCAACAGCCTCATCAGAAAAAACCTGGCTAAGGTATAACCACTGCAGACAAAACAAGCAATATTTAATATGGGTGTGTTAAACTTTTAGAGCTTTGTATTGAGATAATATAAACATAAATATTGACATACATGTACCATACAATGTGCCATAAAACAAAATGTTTCAGGCTATAGCATTCTTTACATTTAGCCCCAACATAATTTTTTGTTCATTTCTATCTTTTTAATAGGAGGTAACTTCAGTTAAAAGTGGAGTCTGTAGACATGATGGAACCACTAAAGAGCGGGGAATATCAAAGACAGGTAGCAGTTAAATATATCCAAGCCTGAAGTTACCAGGGTTGCCCACTTTTCATTGAAGCCAAAACAGCTCTTCATGTCCTAGAGAATACAGCTCGGCAATAAATATTATACCAAGCCCTTCTTAATAAGGGTTTCAGTGTTTTGAATATAAGGCAGGACACAAGAACACAAGCCCGTCAACAAGAGAGAACTCTGTGAATTCTTGAAGCAATAATGGGATGCAATAACAAGAGAGAAGTCCTTATGAAAAAGAGCTTGGTCTAACAATTTTTTCCAGAGCTGTAGTAAATGTGCAATTAAAAAAAAGACTATTACCTTTTTCTGGCAGACGGTCCATAGCTCCAACATGTCTTCCACCTGTCTGAGGGTCGATGCCCATGAATCAGCCTCAGGTCGAAGGTCAGCTAGGTGCGGAGATACAAGCATGCTCTGAAGGGTCAGCTGGTTATCCTGCATAATCGAAAGATTGGGGGTTAAAGGTGATCCTGTTATTTCCCAAATTCTTTGGAGACTGTTAATTTTTCTGTTGCCATTATTAATTTTGCAAATGTGCTAAAGGCACTTTTTTTTCTTAAAGTCACATTTGGCATACACGTAGTAAATAATCTCCTCTCATTAATCCCAAAAGTAACAATCGATCAATAACCTTTGGATACTTTATAACAAGTAGTATTCGACACTATCTACATGTCTAGACATTTCCAATCCGTAAGTAATCTAACACAAAAAAGTACACTTACCTCTAAAAGGTATTTCAGTTGGTCATGTCCAATAAGAGTAAACATATCAGGCATTGTCTTCCTCCCACCTTTCTTGTTGCTCATCTCAAAATCTGAGGAGAAGAAAATAACAAACAAGATGAAAATTAAGTGTAATGATAAAAGCAAAACTTTGTGGGATATATAAAGACAGCAGAGCACCTTGCATTTAGTGAAATACATACACTGTAGAAGCAAGGCAGATATCGGTGCTATACAAGAAGCCATCATCATAATCATCATCATCACCACCACCATAATCTTTACTCCACCTTCACTACCAATACCATCATCTACACCATCACAACAATCAATATATTTAACACAAGAAACAATAATTATCGTCATGCATGACACGCGATCACCATCGTCATCATCAACACCATCACAACCATTATCAACATTGTCATCATCATCATCATCATCATCGTCAATTCCACCACCACAACCACCATCGTTATCAATATCATCATTAAAAAGACAAATATCAATATCATGGATATCAAGCCATACTTACCAAACATTTCTTTGCCAGGAGCCATATACTTCGCTAGTTTGAACTCTTTCTCCTCCCAAACCTTCCTAAGTTTTACCAGCTTCTGCTCCAAATCAAACTCTGCTCCAGCCCCAGCACATATGGTGTTGATCTGTAGGCTGTGCTCAATGAGATTGTAGGAGAGTAGCTCGTGGACGTAGTACTGTCGCCCAGGCTCGTAGACCTGCCCCAGGGCTAGGAAGAGAGACTTCCAATGACGGGACTTGGGATGAAAACGTAGAAAATTGGATTTATAGATTTGAAAGTATGCCCTACATATAAACTTAGTACTTTAACCCTAAAAAGACTGGGGGGGGCTCATTCAGCCCCCCCCTCGACATTTTTCGCGATAACTTCGCAACGCGGGAAAAAATTTCGCCGAGACTTCGTGACTATTTTCTTTCAAGTCTCGCGCAACTTTTGAGACCAAATTTGTGATGCCCGGGTACGCGGTTCTGAAATTACGTAACATTTTGTAACTGTGCGTCAGACCCAAAATTGCTCAAATACGTGATTTTGTGTACAAATCCAATGCAAATTGTGTTTTTAGCCAAAAATCATAAATGTATCATTATTTTCTCTTTTAATGATTATAATCAATTAATTTAAGGTTGTTTATGATTGAAATAGTGTCACCGATGATTTCCATTGAAAAAAACAATAAAAAACAAAAAGTCGAAAAACAAAGAAATACATAAGAAATTTTAAAAACAATAGAATACATAAGAAATAAATCTTGATACTGAATTTCTTTTTACACATGTTTCACTAGAAGCTTACAAAGAGCCTGTAAACCAAAAATTAGCACTTTCAGGGCTTTATTTAATTAATTAGAGCAAATCTTTGAATTTATGCATAAATTAGCATAATTAATTAGTACTGAAATTTTTCGGAGAATATGACTCTTCTGTTTTAGAGAGGATGCCATGGGTAACGCGCGCGCCAATTTTCGGCGCGATCGCACGCTCAACGACCGAGATCTTAGGGGGGGGCTGAATGAGCCCCCCCCCAGTCTTTATGTGTGTCAAAATAGCCCAGTCTTTTTAGGGTTAAGTTCATATAGGTTCTCAGCTAGATGTTTTTTAAAAAGATAGTGCTACATGACAACACGAATCGTGAGATACCTTTTGTAAATTTTGTTCCAGCTAAGACTCTATGTTTATATAAATTATTACCCTGTAAAGGAATGTGATACATCAATAAATGGAATGAAATTAGGCCAAGCTTTCCTAACATAATAAACCATGAGGGTTAAATTACCTTGAGACAGTCACTGGAGAGCTTGAGAAGAAGGGGCAAGTCTTGCTTGAAGTCTGATAGAAGCTTGTACCAATGGGCTAGTACTAGGTCGCCCTGGGGCAACACCTGCTTGAGTTGACCAGCAGCCTGTTGCCAATCGGTCACCTTGGACATTACTTTACCCACTTTCATCTGTAAAGGAAAAAAGATGCCACTCAATTGTATTTTTTTTTATAAATTCATGGTTTTTAGGTAAAACATTATAGTACAAACATCCACTGCAAAGGATTGATCTTCAAAAACTATCATATTCATAATGATACAAAAAACAGTTTTGGGGCCGAATATTGGTGTGTAGTCCTACAAATAGATTTTCGTGCACGTGCAGTGCATGTTACTCTCGGTATAATTGGGTTAATTTCTTATCATTTTGTTGATTCTAAAACCTCTCAGCATACATTGTATGTGTACAGCAATCCTCAAGTAAAATGTTATCAATCTTTCCCAATCAGTTTTAGACAATTTCTTCGACAATTCTATCTCATGACCACAACAATTATTTAGCTTTAATAATTTATTATGTTGACTTTATATTCTCTCTCTAATTTCGTTTAATGGCATATTTGACACATTTTTATCTTGTATTTTGCAATTATTTCATTATGTTAAGTATCACAACGACTGTTACACATGTACGATGTCAATGGAACAGTTTTATTCATTGCATTGTGTCATGATTTAATGTTCCCATTTCTTTATAAAGTAACTATGATGAATAAAAATTACACATCTTTTTTTTAAATATATATAATAAGGCTGACCTTTCGAAACAGCATGTACTGCCAGCCCTGAATACCAATGGTTGTGGCCTCAACAAACTTCCAGAGTTTAGACCGGACAGTCATGGTCTGAAGCATAGTGGTCAGGTCAGAGGACTCGTACTTCTGACCAGTTATCTTGAATTTGTGCTGGTTGCACTCGCCCATCCGGCTCGTCACTGAAGTGAACTTTTCAAAGAGCTGAAAGAAGAAAATTTAGAGTCGCATATACATGTATCATGTTTCATCCTTGTGTATATATTCTTTGGAAGTTTTTTTAATACTTGTAATACTTTATAAAAGCGCCTTTAGCAGTTCATTTAAATGGAAAATGGCGCTATAAAAATATCATGTATTATTATTATTATTATTATACACATCCAATCTAGTAATCAACCGGTAGTCTCAATATTTTTATTTACTTTTAAAAAAGGTGCAATAAATTGTGATTCATCATATCAAATTGAAATGCAAGTTGCTGAGCAAACTCAGCAACGTGTCAAGGAAATCAAACAACAACAAAAAAAAATGTCAAATTTGGGGGAAAATATTTGTTGAACTTTTTAATCTTCAATGTTTCATGTGTGCTCTGTAAAGAAATTGGATAAAAATGATAAGGGGAAAGTATTCCAAAAATTGATTATTTTACTGATATCCCTGATTCTTTCTGGGGACTTGTTTCTCATCTTGATATCATTATCGTTAAAAATAAGCTGCAAATTCTTTCTTTACATTTTTTAAAATCATTTTTTTTTTTAAATCAAATATAGGAATATCATACAAAAGTAAGTTTCTCCAAGACTTTCATGGGATTCTGAGAAGGATCTAAGAAGATGCCTTGTGATGCTTCGCTTGAAATCCTCTTAGCCTCACTGTACAGGTGCTGCATTTGAAATAGTAAAAAAGGATAAGTGTATTAGAGAAACTGTGCTGGAATATAGTCAATTAGATAATTCACATAGTCGGCTTTAAAGCTGATTAACTTAGAGCCGACTGAACTAATAAGCTCTAAAGTGCATACATGTACATGTACATGTATAAACAATGTTTGTAAAGATATTAAACTTGAATCTGAAGACAGGTCAGAGTAAACTATAGATACATATTCAAAGGAACATTTGCATATGAACAGATATACTCTAACTATCTCTAACTGCATGGGCATAGCTATGTCTGTGTGCTATTCTGGTGATTATGACATAATTATGACAATCTGCCTGATAATATCCGCAATATGCGGTGGTCCTACTGTGCATGAATCTCAACGCGATTACACTAAAAATTAACTGCATGGGAAAGGTACCATACAGAAATCTTGATTAATCGAAAGCTGAATCGGTTTCTCAGAATTTCAGACTTGTGTGAGAGCGGGGTTGGGCATCTGAACATATGAATTGTCTTTAACCTCATAGCAATCATTTTTACAAATTAATTGATGTATTTTATAATGTATATGAAAATAAATAAATAAATAAATAAACTATCAAATAAAACTCAAAATGTCAATTAATGTAATATAATTCATAGTGCTAATTTAGATGTCAATGTTTTCAACATTGTTTAAATGTATTACCCAATCCAGATATTTATGAATTTACCTGGTAATTTTCATCAAGGTTGCCAATTTGAATGGGTGTTTGCATGTTGACGAATTCCGCAGCATCCTGCAGCTGGAGCAGGAATGCCTCCCAATTCTGCCACACCCCTTCTTCACATTTCTCTTCCTCGGGGGTCAAAGACCGGTAGCTAAGACGAATCACCTGAAATAGGCAATAATATTGTAATAATAAAAATAATAATAACGCATTTATATAATGCCATCACTTTGTTCTTGTACACAGTCAAACCTCAGTGGTTGTGTCTCTAGTAGGTAACCTGTGTATCATGGTAACGTATCATTGCTCAACAGTGAATCAAAATCCAGTATTGCATGAAGACAATAGCAAGTTTTATTTAATGGCACCCAGGTCGGATTTTCTAATGTTTAAACATATGCATACATGTACCTATGAAGAAAAAAAAACAACACAAGAATAAAGAATATACATGCAAATAAAGAGAATGGTTCTAGGACACTTCTCCAGAGGTAAACTCCCAGAGGACTACTCCTACCTGCCCTGAAAGAGATCTCCTCCATGGGCAGCTCCCAAGGACTGCTTCCCTGGAAAGCTGCTCCATTGGAGGACAACTCCCCCGGTGGCAACTCCTCCAGGGAAGTTGTCTTATAGGGGAGCTGCCCTTTGGGGGAGATCTCTCCCGGGGGACTTGTCCTCCAGGGAACTTGTCAGATGGGAGTTGTTCCCAGGAGGTTTGATTTCCTGGAAGGAGCTGTCCTCCAAGGGGACTTGTCACGAGGTGTTATCCCCAGGGGAGTTAAACTAGGGGGATGGGGGGGGGTGGACCTCCAGGGGAGTAGTCCTCAAGGGGAATTGTCAGGCAAAAGTTGTCCTCAGCAGAGCTGTCCCCTTGGAGAATTGACCTATGGGGGAGCCGTCTTGATACGAAAGAGGAAACATGGATAGTACTACTTTGTTTTAACCCTCTCATTACCATAGTCGCCTTTTGCCACCTAAGAACACTGGTTACAAGGGAAACGGATTGTACTGCCATTTTGCAAGAAAGCGCCCTCTCTTGTTGAGTTATATACCGTTGGAAAGCTGGGAACTGTGGTTTTCGTGTGGATGCAAACATAGGGGTAGTGCTTGAGTTATCTTTTTGAAAATTTGAAATGAAGTGAGAGAATCCATTTTTCTGAAAAAAGTGCCTGGTAACGAGAGGGTTAAACTCACCTCAAAGAGAGATTTGACATATTCCACTTCTTTCTGTAATTCAGGCATCTTAACCTTGTACTTGTTGTATTGCTGGGCGTAGTCAGCAAAAGCTTTCACATCTGTAGTCTTCTCTTTCATTCCCTACAATTCAAATGAATAATAATAACCAATAACACTTATACCATGCATTCACACAACTGCATACAGAATTTTCCAGGAGTATGGTGTTGTTTCGTTTCAGTTGAAAATGTTAAAAAAAAAAAAAATTACTGTGATTACATGTATTATCAAAACATCATAGACAGTCCCAAATTGTCCACTAAACCTCTACATAAATTCTACTTTCACACATACATTTGTGAGAAAACTTCAATTGAAAATAAATATTTCTATCTCTTTTTTTTTGGGGGGGGGGAGTGTATAAGATGCAATATATATTGGCTTGTTGATGTTGTTATATAATTATAAAAATGTTATGTAGCTGCTGAATACATTTGGAACATATATTTATTATGCATCAAGTCAAAATACAACAAAGACACACATAGGGTGAATTTTAACACACTTAATGGCCATTTCCAGTTTTTCACAAGTTTGAAGAAGCAACATACATTACTGTACAAAAAGCAAAAACCTCTGAAAGCATACAAATTTAATATTTTTAAAAAATTCACAAAAAAATTAATAATATATTTTGAATACATATTTGTGATCTATACATAAAGTGTAAAGGTGATATAAAATACATGTAGCATGCAATATATACACAGGTGTTTAGACTATGCATACAAATAAATTCATTTTCACAACAGAAGTGTATTGAATCATGATAGGGTGTTGGTGAATTTCCATTTCTTCTATAACCATTTGGTCTTAGTCCTAACTGGTCTATTCCAATTAGGTATATTTAAAGAAAAATGTCAGCACACCCATACACAACATCAGGACAAAAAAAAGCACCAAACATAAGCTTTCCCCACAAAATAGCAATAAAGCCAATACACCTGCACATAACATAAAAACTGGTGCAGAAAAATAGAATAAGATCCTTTTTTAGGGGGAGGGGGGTCTTCATAGCAAGAGACAATATATGGCAAATACTGTCCTTTGTAAATACAAAAGAGGGAAATTTGAGTATAACAGTCACCAAGAAAATTTAAACAACAGAGAAGGAAGAAAGAACTCAACCCTGAGAAGTCTTGAAAGCCATATTTGTCATTAGGATAGAACAGAACCCCATATCCTTCAATGTACATCTGTCGGTGATTCACTAAACTGGAATCAATATCGCTCCTGAAAGCAATTTTTGGGATTGACTTTAGTCTCAGTGTAAAATGCACATGTACTTGTATGGTATTTGAATTATTATGAACACGTTCTTACTTGTACATGGTATTTCAGTCACCTCTAAATGAATTTTGTATTAAATACTTTCAAAGTTTTCGACTTCAGAAGGGACTTACTTATTTTGCTCTCTCTCTCTCTCTCTCTTTCTTTCTTTCTTTCTTTCTTTCTTTCTATCTTTCTTTCTCTCTCTCTCTCTCTCTCTCTCTCTCTCTTTCTCTCTTTCATATAATAATAATAATATGCAATAACTAAACTTTACAGAAAATATACCACCACAAATTACAAAATGGATACAATTTGCAATGAAAGCTGGAGAAACGGATATTTGGAATGAAGCATAAAAGAAGGATGGAGTGGGAGAGTACATTTTGGATTTATATCACTACAAGCAGAAATGTCACCTTTCGTAGCTCAATAATTGTATAAGGGCCACATTCTTGCATCTCCTAAGGAAGAAATAGTCACATTTTATGTTGAAAAGCCTATTCTACTATGAAAATAGCATGAGATAGACTAGTATTATCTAAAAGGAAAATTTCAAAGTCAAATCTCTATTCTCGGAAATAGACTTTAGTAGGTACATTGTACATTGCATTCAGATTCAGACTAATAATTGAAATTGAAAATAGAATGAGGCATAATTTACTAAGGATTAAAATGTTCTTTCATTCTAAATACTTCAAATATATTACCACAAATTGCACTGGTAAGGAGTGAGCTGTACACTATCATGATGAAGACTTATATGACATACAAGCATCATTGCCATATTGACTAAACTAAAATGAAAATGGAGAGGGCATACAGGTACAGTATCTACATGTATTTTATTTGGAAATTTTTGTAAATGTGCCCATGAAGTACCCTTATAACACTGAATAATGATAGTAGGGATAGTCCACTATAAAAGATCCATAACATTTAAAGCAAGGCTTACGATCATTTTAAATAGTTTGTGAATATTTGAAAGATATTAACACAGATATGATAGTCTGGACCAAGCTAAAACAATTTTCCTCATACAATCTCATTGTAAATGTACAATTACATGTACGTTCCACAGCTAAGTTTGAAATTAGGAACAGGATAACAAGATCTTCTTGCACCATTGCCTATTTTAATAGGAGTGGAAATACAGGTTGGGCAAATATTACTAAACCAAGCTCTTTTTCATAAGCGTTTCTTGCAGCCCATTCTTGCTTCAAGAATTCAAAGTGTTCTCTCTTGTTGACCACCTTGTGTTCCTGCATGCTGTCTTTGATTTAATTCCAAAGATTCAAAACACAGAAACCATTAAAAAAAGAGATTTGTCCAACAATTTTATCCTGGGCTGTACAATTTGATCCTATGAATTAAAAATCCTTTCATTCCCATTAGGTCTAACAGAGTACTTAAACATTTATCTAAAGCCAGAATATTGTTGTGGTCATTAAATTGTGAAAGAACCTGTCTCAAAGTGATTGGGAAAGGTTGATAACAATGCACCTGTGAATTGTAGTATGCTGTGAGGTTTTTTTTAATCAACAAAATTATAAGAAATCAATGGATTTCTGCTGCACTCAAAAATTCATGTATGGGACAACACACACGTTAGGTCCAAACATTACAACTGTCGTTGGGCATATTATGACTATAGAGGCTTTTCTACTATGATATTCTACCTAATTCCATGAAAATAATTTTAAAGCTCACAGTAATTTTGTTCACCTTTCCCACTACACTTGATTCTCTTTAAAAATAAAACAAAGAAAATAAGCTCACAGAATTTGAATCTTGTTGCTACTTACCATCACGACACCTTTAATTTCTGTCATGAACTCCATGGAAAGATTCTTGGCCTCACTAGCAGTAAAGTTGAGTAGATCCCTGAATGCATTGTTGAGAAGAGGGACTAGGTCTTCCTGGATTGCCCCACAGTCGATATGGAAGAGTCCGTTCTCAGTCACGAAGGTGCGATCAACGTTCTTCACCTGCTCGCACCAGTCACGGATTTCACCCAGTTTGGTCTAGGAAAGACAATTTTTTTTAATTTTAATGTAAGAGATTTTGTTTCAATATTGTCTATTAGACAAAAAAACAAAAAAACAAACAAATATATTGATGACCTTTCTTAGGATTTTTAAAGAATAATGACAAAGAAGAATATAAATGTAAAATAGACCCAAAAAAATTAAAGGTTGAAATTGCCCATTCAATGTGGATCTGTCATTGTGTATTCCTTGAATTACTCACTAACTTGAGCAGTCTCATACCTCGAGGAGGGGGTGGGGGTGGGACTTGACAGCAGAAAAGCATTTTTTTTTATCCATACAATCCTGTCAGTATCAGT
The DNA here is from genome assembly GCA_940671915.1 of Paracentrotus lividus. NCBI lineage: Eukaryota > Metazoa > Echinodermata > Echinoidea > Camarodonta > Echinidae > Paracentrotus > Paracentrotus lividus. Next base: position 10,680,977 of record CALNVZ010000641.1, on the reverse strand, counting down.
CAACAGTACCTCAAGCATTGTTATGTCTGTCCTAATATCTGTATTTTTCAGCCCAGTTTATCCAGCAATTTCCATAATATTCTACAAATTTTGTACCAAATATTTTGCTATTTTTTAATGTTATATTAAAAAAATATATAGTTGAATTAAATTGAAGAACTTGTCTAACCTCTATGCTGTAAGCCTGTGCTCTCTTCCACTGCAAAACCGTATCCTTATTCCATCTACGAGCAAAGCGATGAATCTCAGCAAGCCATGATTGGCTTTCACAGAAACCGTCAATCTCCTCTAAAGCTGATGAGATAATATCTGTTTCTTGCTCCCTAGCTGACGAGATCTCCTCACTGAAATGAAATAAGAAATACTTGATAAATCAATACATGTAGATGGGGAAAATATTGTATCTGTAGTTATGGATTTCAACAAGCCACCATTTGCTTTCACAGAAACCGTTCATGTCACAATCTCTGTTTCTTGCTCCCTGGCTGATGATATCTCCTCACTTGAAATGAAGTAAGAAATTTCTTAATAAATTGATAGATAGCAAACTCATTAATTTATTTCTACAAAGTGATGTATCTTGGTAAACCATAATTGGCTTTCAAACAAAATTTCAATCTTTTCTAGTTGTATGGCATATGCACTCCACAATGACTGGTAGTCCACTTTCCCCGTCTTAAACATTCCTTAAATTCAATCTCTGTTTCCTGCTCCCTGGCTGATGATATCTCCTCAATGAAATGAAGTAAGACATTTCTTAATAAATTGATAGATAGCAAAATCATTAATTTATTTCTACAAAGTGATGTATCTCGGTAAACCACAATTGGCTTTCAAACAAAATTTCAATCTTTTTTAGTTGTATTGCATAACCATGCACTCCACAATGACTGGTAGTCCACTTTCCCCGTCTAAAACAATCCTCAAATTCACGATCACAATCTCAAATGTATGTAATACTCACTCTGAGAGTAGTCTGTCTACCAGACTCCCTTCTGTGAGGGGGTTGTACTGCCCAACCATGCGCTCCCCAACAACCACATAGTCCTCTTGAAGGTCAGTCTTCTTGCAGAGTTCAGGGGTTGCGACCCCCATGTGGTCAGACTCCTTCCGGGGAGTTTCTGTCAGAAGACATGAAAAACTAACATTTCAGAAATATGGAATAGGTGTAGTATTCAGGTTATATCATTCTTTAAAAACTGTTCAATGTAAACATTAAAATTCATTTTAATAGAGCTTTAATAATTATGTGCAACCGAGATGGCATAACTATTCATAAAATGTTCTTTGAATGGCAGCACACAAAAAAAACACTTACACACATAATGACAACAGTAGTGGCATGGAAAATCTGGAGATGAAGGACAAGTGTATCTTGGTTTTTCGATTTAAAAAATATTAACTGCATACAGATCTTTGTTTTCTCAAATACTGGCTATTAAATATTTCCTTCCAAAATGTTTTGGTAGTTATCTTTCATGCATAGTTTTGAATTTTCAATGCAATGTTTCATTTAATTCTATGCAGATCTGTTTGCCATCAGAATCTGCATACACTTGTTACTGGCAAGCCTGAATCCATTGGCTAGGGTAATAAAGTTCTAGAATCGAACTAAAGTGTGTCCCACAAAAAAGTAAACCCAACTTTGAGAGTCTCATATCAAAATTTTATAGCTTGTGTGAACTTGATATTTTATTTCATAAAAGAGCGACTCATATGCTATTCAATGTTACCAAACAATGTATGTGTTGTTGTGATGGATGAGTGAGTACTAGGGTTTTGAAAGAAAAAAAAAAAAAAAAGCCTGAAAATTGCCTTGTACCAAGTTTTGGCAAAAGCAGCCCTTGCATTTCAATAGTCCAAGTATCCCTCTGTCCGTTATGATTGGACTCACTTAGGGAAGCTGAAACAAACAATCAATAATTAGAAAGCCAGGTTGCTTCTGATTAAACTTGATACAATTTGTTTTTGATCAAAGTTTTTGATAACTCAAGAACTCAGTCATCCATGACAGTACAGGACCATATCATTTTGGTATCACTGGATAGAATATGAGTTATTCTTTATCATGATATAAAAATTAATGACGCATAAGTTATACAATTTTAATATGAGGCTCTCAAAGTTGGTTTACATTTATTTTGAACACACTGTATAGTTGCAATAAATGAACACTACTACCAATACACAAGAAGATTTGTAAAAAGATTCTAAAAAGAGGAAAAGAAACTTACTTTGTTCCTTCAAAAGAGGTTCCTGAAGTCGATCGGCTGCTGTGGATATCAACCTCTTGTTAGAAGATTCTTTGACAGACAGACTAGCAGAGGAACGCTCCTCATCTTCTTCATCCCTATGGTAAAACATAGAAAAATATAAATTTATTTTTTATTAATTTATTTATTTAATCTCCAGGTAATATCAACCTCTTTGGAAGAAGACTCTTTGACAGATAAACTAGCACACGAACGCCCCTCATATTCTTCATCCCTATGGCAAAACAGAAAATTGAACAGTCATACGTTTTTATTCGTTTTTAATTTTCAGGTAATATCAACCTCTTGCTAACAGTCTGTCTATATTCGACAGACAGCTTAGCAAACGCCCTCATGATTATCAGCCCTAGATGGTAAACAGAAAAATATATATATTTTTTTTTTTTTCCCAGGTAATATCAACCTTTTGCTGCCAGATTCTTTGACAGATGAACAGACTAGCAGACAAACAACTCTCATCTTCATCATCCCTATGGTAAAACATCGAAACAGGTACATATATTTTTCTAATCTATCTATTTAATTTTAATTTTAGTATCAACCTCTTGGCAGTAGGCTCAGTAAAAATAAAAAAGGGAAGACTAGTCAATAAGAGAGTGTTCTAAATTAATGTACGTTATTTTTCTGTTTTGCCCTACGTACATACAGGTATATGTAATATGATCATTTTGAATTAAATACATATTTTTTTTTACATACAAATTAAGGTGATTAAAGAAATGAATGAACAAACGAATGAACGAACGAACGAACGAACGAACGAACGAACGAACGAACGAACGAACGAACGAACGAACGAACGAACGAACGAACGAACAAACGAACGAACGAACGAACAAACAAACAAACAAACAAACAAACAAACAAACAAACAAATGAATGATGATTTAGGGAAAGAATATAAATGAAAATCTTACTCTCTCTGGGAAAGTTTTTCTCTCTGGTCTCCCACCCATCCAGCCGTCACCTGCTCAATAGGTTTAGCAGCATCACTGACGATGGTTGCTAGCTTGACAAGGATAGCATCAACAGTATCCAAGAAGGTTTGCTTGGATGGATGCAGAGTTAGTGCCCCTGGAGAGAGAAGCAAGTGAACATACATAAATTAACATGCTCTCTATGTTTCTCTCATACATGTGTAATGTTTAATCTCTCTCTTTCTCCCTTCCCCGCCCCCCCGGGGGACATTTTTCTTCGTTCAACTCAATTTTCCTTTCTCTCTCTCTCTCTCTCTATCAATCTACATTTGTATCTCTCCCAAATCACCTTTCTTACTAATTATAAGTTTGGCCCTGTAGAGAGCTTCCTGGGGTGTGTCGATACTACTCATCATAGTGTGTCTTTATCTCTCTCACTCTATCTCCTATCTCTCCCACACTCTCTTCCCCCTCTCCCCTATTCTCTCCCTCTATCTATCTATCATCTCTCAGTCTCATAGTGTGCCCCACTCCCCTTTATACTTGAAGATAAGCTTGGCCCTTTAGAGAGCTTCCCAGGTGCGTCGATACTACCCATCATAGTGCGTCTTTATCACCCCCCCCCCTATTTTCTCTCTCTCTCTCTCTCTCTTTCTCTATCTATTTCACTCTCTATCTATCTCTCCCCACCCACCTTTATTGGTGAAGATAAGTTTAGCCCTGTAGAGAGCTTCCCTGGGTGCGTCGATGCTCCCCACCATGGTGCGTCGGACAAAGTTACAGATGTTATAACGGGTCAGGGCAAGGAGATGGCAGACCAGAATCTGATCAATCAGCAGGACAAAATTACCAAGTCGCCTAGAAACAGAAAAATAATTATACAATTATCATTTATTAAACAATACAATTCAAATGCAACTGCGTCACCTACATGTACATCTATCCATGTAACTCTTTAAAACAGCAATTTCAGTCCAGTAGACATAATTTTCATGAAGTGTTAAGTTCATATCTAAAGTGGTTCTTGAGCTTTTGAAAGAAATGGCCAATACCTAAAATTTCATGATTTGCCCTTTGAATTACTGACTTTAAAATTTAAGGTCGCTTGCTTAAAGGTAATGACCTGGAACACTCAATTTGTTTTGTATACAAATTTCCAGATTTCCCCCATTACCTTTCAATGTGTACATGTATCTCACCTCCTTCATAACTCAAAATACGTCATGAGAAAATATATTTCATATCCCATATGTCAAGGTCAGGAGACAATAAGAAATATGAAGAAAAAAAAACAGGAAAATTGTATGTACAAAATAAATGGAGACTTGTCCACTAAAATCAGCCGTTTTGATTTTTTTTTACAAATTTGAGGATCCCCATAGAAAGTACAACAAAACTTTTCAAACTTCCAAAACTGGATTGTGTCATGAGCAATTTTATGGAACTCTCATCTTTTTAATGGCTCCTTTCATGTTGCCCTTTTCTATAAGATTTATTGTCTCCTTGAATTTTGGTTTCCTTTAATGTGATTAATCATTATTGAATCTAAATGACCAGGGTAAATTAAATAGAGGTTAACCCTAATCAGACTGGGGTGTTTTGGTAGCTGTCAAGACTGGGGGGGGGGCCATGATGGCCCCCCCCCTAAGATCTCGGCCGCCGATCGCGCGACCGCGATGAAAATTTGCAGGATGGTAGTGAGCCATGTAATCTACAAGACTGCGCTGTTAATTTTTCCAAAATAATATGATTTTTTTTTATATGAATTAATTATGCTAATTTATGGATGATAATCTACTTTTTGCTCTAATTGAAAAAATAAAGCTCCTAGAATGCTAATTTTGTGTATTATTATTCCTTATAGCATTCCTAACAATTGTACTAGAAAAAATTCTCGTTTCAAATTAATTTCTTATGTATTTTATTGTTTTATGAATTTCTTATGTATTTCTTTGTTTTTTCGACCTTTTGTTTTTCTTTTTTTTTACGCAAAAATCATTTAAGAACCATTTTTAATCATAAATATGCTACAATAAATTGATTTCAGCCAATGAAAGTGAAAATAATCATATCTTTATGAATTAGGGTGAGAAAACTCAATTTGCATTGACTTTGTACACAAAATCACGTTTTTGAGCCATTTTCGGTCTGACGGATATTTTTGAAAATCGTACAGCGTCGTAACGGTACGACCGATTTTTGCGAAAATGGTTTCAAAAGATGCGCGAGACTTGAAAGTAAATAGTCAGCAAGCGGCGCGATCAGAAAATTTCGTGCGGCGGAGTGGTCGCGGAAAATGTCGAGGGGGGGGCCATGATGGCCCCCCCCCAGTCTGATTAGGGTTAAGGATCTAGTCATAGCGTGAGAGTCATCAATTCTTTGTAAGATGGAAAATGCTGACTGAAAATGATGATGATGATGGCAATGACGATGATGATGCTGATGATGATGATGGTGATGATGATGATGTTGATGGTGGTAGTGATGGGGATGATGACGATGATGATGATAGTGATGATGACGATGGTGATGATAAAGATAATGATGATGATGGTGATGATGATGATGATGATGATGATGATGATGATGATGATGATGATGATGATAATGATGATGATGATGGTGATGATGGTGATGATGATGATGATGATGATGATGATGATGATGATGATGATGATGATGGTGATGATGATGATGATGATGATGATGATGATGATGATGATGATGATGATAAGGATAACAATTAACTTACTTGGTTTCATCCTGTGCTTTCAGGAGATTAGCTTCTCTCTGTTCTTTCTTCTGTCTCTGAACAAACAAGGATTCCTTGGAGCTACAAATCAGTTAAAGATTAGAAAAGAAAATCTCTCATATGATAAGCAGAATCTACAAAAGTGCAAGATGTTGTCACAGAACAGCAAGTAGTTTACATTTAAGAACTAAATCAACTACAGTAAACATGTACAAATGACAGTTTTGCAAATATGTTATGTATGCCTGAGAATAGCATTGAAAGCATGATTAAATGAATATAAAAATGACCTATGTTCATGACAGTTCATGTTGAATAAATCAAGAAAAACTGAATATTTCTTGTGCATGTTCAATGAGGATTTTGGACAGTTTCTTTTTCATTCATTTCAAGCACCTAGCTATCAATGGAATTCAGGACTGTAAATTAAGCGCAAGATGGGTTCATGTGCAAGCAACAATTTCCAATTTGGCCAAGAGATCTACTGCAGCTCTTCAATTAGAACCTTGAGATATCAATCAATCACAACTCGTTTAAACATTAGGGCATGTCTCGTAAAAAAAATGTAAAAGCTGTATAGTACACAAATGGTGTCTGAGTACTCACAATAGGGCCTTGTCTTTCTTAGTCTGTTGTTTGCAGAAGTCTAGCATTGCATAGGAGTCCTCGCATGCCTTGTCCAGGATTAATTTACAATAGCTGGAAAATAAAAATTAAACCACAATAACAGTTAGATATCATAATAACAATAATACTGGCTAAGACAACAAAACATTAGGGAAGATCTAAGTTTTTGCCTCTAAAATGCCTTTGCGATCTCCGTGATCCTCTACAACATGGGTACTTGGGGCCTCACACAGAAACAAATTCGGATTGGACTCCTTTTGTCGAAACCAACTCCGACAAGTCATTGGCGTTCGGTAGCCACATCGCATCTCTTATGCAGCACTCTACAAACACTTTATATGTGGACCTCTAAGTATCCGCATAACAGAGGCACATTGGCAACTCTTCCCCACAATCTGAACTAACCTACCTGAAGAACTTATTGAGGATTTGTTGACCAGCCTTGTACATCATCTTGGTCCTGTGTTCAAACTCTGGTAGCGTGAAGCAATGGCTGGGGGAAAAAAATTGATAGTACAGGATTTAAATGGTGTCACATGATACGTCATAGGTCACATAACCGTAAATAATTTCCATTTTAAATATTATGCTCCTAAAAAAACTCTGGGGTATTTGAAAAACAAAAAAACAAAAAAAAATGTCATCACATTTTTAGATGAGAAAAGATCTCCGACTGGGACTTTCAGAAGAATTTCAACAAGAAAAATATCCTCCATTCTTAAAAACCAATAATGTCATAATTTGGGCTCTGTGACCCTTGACTTTTGACCTACATTCTCCAAGATCTTATCAGATGATCTTCCTATGGTGATGCATAGTATTCTCAACTTGGGACAGACACCTTCTAGCAAGGCACTTGGCTTGGGGCAGTGATATCACTAACTGCTAATAGAACAGTTATTAAAACTGAAGTGTGTACCAGGATAAATAAAAATTGTATCATTACTTTGATTTATTATCATTATTATTATTATTATTAAAGTACTTACTCAAGCTCCATAGGGAGAAAGCGTACAGTGCCCAGCTCTTGGAGGAGCTTAGAGATCTGTATGGAGGCAGCTCCAAACCCTGGTACAGCTAGGAGAAGGCTCTCATGGACCTTCTTCCTGATGGTGCAGAATTCCTGGTGTTTCTGGCCAGACCTCCATCTAAAAAACAAATGCAATACATGGAGAAATAGTAATGATCACGATTGACAATTTTCTTCAGGTGCCCGTAGAGCCATTCCAGTACCAAATCCACATACTTGAATGGAATATTTCCTTTACATTTATTTCAGATGGCCAGACAAAGTGTCAAGTGGCCTTTGGCTCTGGACAACTGCTAAATTTGAGCCCTGAGTGATAAGGGTGGCATGAGCCTAAAATTAAAAAGAAATATGTGTGTAAAATTTTACTATGGATCTATTACCACACCAACATTGCCATTACATGTAAATAAATACATTAGACTAGATGGAACATAGCCTTAAATGTGATGACTATGTCACATTGGGGATCCCTTCTCTAGTTGCACTTCCCAAAGGGCCACCAACTAAACCAGATGTTTAACCAAACTATAGTTAAAGCGAGCTACAGCTACATGCAAATTATGTATGTTGTAAACAAATCATACAACCAGAGTGATAAAGCAAGCAATATCAAGACAAAAAATATCTGCATTTGTATCAAAATAATCAGCAAGAAAGAAGCATAAATAAGACACAGAATTTTCAAAGTTTCAGTTGCAAACGGCTATGAATAAAAAAATAAATGAGGGAACCCACCTATTGAATGTCTTCCTAATGAGAGAATACTTGAAGAATGGTATCTTAGTCAGGATACCCCACAAGACCGCTTCTCTGTGCCAGTCATAAAGGTTCATGCTCTCTGCAGGCTGACCTCTGACCTTGTGCATGATTCCGAAGCATGACACGATCCAGTGTTCTTCCGGATTGGCCTTGTGCTTGGGCACGACAGTGAGCTCGTAAGGCATGAAGTGTCGCGTAGGGGTCCGGTTCAGATAGATGAATTTGGCATTGCCGAGGTGACGACCTTTGCCGAACATCTCCACGACCTCTTTGCCAGTGAGAGGGACCTTCTCACCGAGTACCTAGTGGTGGACAAAGGGAAACAGTTAAAGAAGATATATTGCATTTTCGAAAAGGTTTAGATGTGTAGGCTTTTTATATTCCCTCTGGAAGTGTAAGATGTCAACTACTACATGTATGGACTTCTGGAGCAAATGCACTCCAGGTTTTACTATGTTGCAAGTATGATGCTTTTGTCTATCCCCCCATCCCATGAAGAATTTTTTTTTTTTTTTGGGGGGGTGGGGAGTCTGTGGAACCACCTCCCACAACGTTTACTGTAAACTATTTCATGTCTGATTGTATCACATTTTAATGTACATGTAAAAATGTTGACCACATAGTGTCTCACTTTTTGATTTCGGTTTGGCTGTACTGAATAGCACCTTACAGATTTGGCAATGGAAATTGTGCTCAAAAAACAGTATTATGACTCACCGATTCAGCATCTTCACTGACGGCCAGGTCTTCTTGTCGTAGAGGGCGCTCTTCAGCCCTCCAGGATGAGTCCGGAAGCCTGGGCGGTGGCGCCGGTCTGCGTGGAGTGGGGGCCTTGTCATTGAGGTCTATGTTCAAGGCCGCAGCTGTCATACCAAGGCCTTCACTCCATACAGCTTCATCTGTACAGGATTTATGACACGGTGTGTAGAGTTTCATAAGCATTGCTCAAAAACTGAAAACTCGCTCAATCACCTGCAAATTTTCCCAAACTATATTTCCTCAATGTCCATTTCCAATATATACAATCATGTATCTTGATATTTTTCATAGAATCATTCAACAATCTGCAATAGCTAAACTGGTTAACTATTTACGTTAACCTAAGTGAATATCTAATTCATGCGCAATCTTATTTTCATATCCTTCAACAAAGTGTGCAGTGCTCAGTCGAGCATCAAACATTTACTCAAACTTTATGATGTCAAACGGTACATGCAGAATAGATATTCAGCTATCCATACATACAAACGTGTCACAAAATTTTGATGGAAAATTTTATTTGGGTGCTATATCAAAAGTGTATGTTTTGGTGGGGTTGGGTTTCAATTCTTTAGAAATAGAAATCAAATGGCAAAATTTAATTTTCTCATGCAGCCACTATTCTCTGGAAGAAACTAATGGAATACCTCAGAAGCATTGAAAATTACGACAAGTTTAAGTAGAAGTACACTGAAAACATATCTATTCAAGTCTTTGTAAATCTCAGTTATGAACCTCTTATTTCTTATCATTCTGTACTTTTCAGCCCATAGAGACATTAAACTATTCTTATGTGTTATGCACTCTACAAAAATATTTAATTATTATTATTATCAATGTCACTTACGTCTAGTGGTTTCCAAGACAACCGATGGCAGCACCTCACGGATGTGACCCAGATTGATACCTCTAGGAGTGTGCTTCTCTTCATCTCCCTAAAAAACAAAAACAAGGAGAAATATTGCAGCCTTTTTTTATAGCTCGGGGAAAAATCATTAGACCAAGCCCTTTTTCATTGATGGGTTTCAGTGGGTGTGTTCTTGCTTGGTGGGGTTAGGAAACATAATAAATACAAACTAACTCTGTTTCTATACAATCAGCTTTCATGTCAATGACATGAGGGCATACATGGTTGTAGGTGTTTCGTTATAAATGTAAACAACACTCTTGTCCAAGAAGAGAAAGACAGTTTGACAATTTGTTTTGTGCGCTTTTTAGCACAAACAATAGGCACTGTTTAACCCGAGGATTGCAACCATTTTGATTGATAACTGCCTGGAATTCGAATCCTCTTTTAATCTACTTAAGCTAGGACATAAATGTGACCGTGGAGTTCTGGAGTTTGTAAAGATTTGTAGATGGAACTTCCTTTCTTAGGGTGGTATCTCACTTTGCGGAAACAAAATTGAGACAGATTTGCCAGCATGGCATTGCACTAGATCTGTCTCCTCTGTCTCCGCGACGGATTTTTTTGTGCCACAGGAGACGGATCTAGTACAATGACATGCTGGCTAATCTGTCTTTTGTGCTACGTAACCTTTTGTATGTGGCACAAAAGATTTCGTCGTGGAAAAATCTGGTACAATGACATGCTGGCAAATCTGTCTCAATTTTGTTTCCGCCAAGTGAGATACCACCCTTACGACTTTCTTACGACGTTCATACAATCGTCTTACAAAAGAGGGAATTCGTATAAAGTTGAATACAATCTTTAACAAGACAATCCCCCTATCTTAGAACTTATGAATGGAAATAAATTCTTAGGAAGTTCTTACAAATTTCTTACAAAATGGTCTGAAAACTGTACGCGCAACGTCCTTAATTGTTCACAATGGCATTAGTGACCAAGGCTTTACATGTGAACCCTTTTATCATTAGTGCATAGCAGTTTGATAATGGGAATATCGAGATAATTATGAGAAAAACTCTGAAAGCTTATAACTATAACCCAACTTTAAATGTTGCAGATTTCATTAAATTAATGAATTGACATTGTATGGACTCACAGGTCTTTCAAGAGTATAGGGGTCTGCACCGTCCGGAAGAGACATAGAGAGGGGGTTGTATCTGGGAGACATGTTACGGGGCGTCATGGCAGGTGTAAGGGGGTTGCGGTAGTCCTTGGCGTCTCCACCAGTAGATCTGATTGCAAGTACAGCCTGTCACAAAAAAAAACACACACATAAAATTGAGAATGATGAACAGTTTCACTTGTTAATTAATGGAATTTACCTTTTTCGATCTTGAGAAGACTAATACGTGAAACTCCATAAGGAATCCTTTAACCTTTAACCTATGGACTCTAAAATCTAATCAGATTGTCTGCTTATGGCGATACGTATTACCATCAAGTGTGAGTTAAATGTCAAGCGGTTGTTGAGTTATCATTATTACCCGATCAACACCATGGATTTCACAATTTGACCTGCTCTGTGACCCATTAACCTTTGCACGCCAAATCTATTCGTTCTTCTTCCTGTTATGATACATACCACTATCATGCAGTATTAAGAAGATACCTCAAGTGGTTCTTGACATGAAGCACCCAGTACCACCTTCATTGGCAGAGGAGTAAAATGTGTAATCAAATGCAAGCCCCCCCCCTCCCTTCACAAAAAAGAAATATTACTAGTGACTACACAACATACATGTACATCTAGCAGTCACTCAAGTAATTACAAAGAAGTACCTGTTAATATCCATTTTCAACACTCAGTACATCAAGCAAATCATGATAATAATAATATCGTTTTATTTACCCAGGGTAGCCACTTCAGTTCTGACAACTGTTCTCCCACCGAGCCCTGCATGATGTTATTATTACCCCCAAAGCTCCTTGTTAGAAGGCAACTTTTAGGTAGCATTTTTGTAAGTCTTTAGTATGACTCGGCCGGGTTTCCAAACATATTTTAAAGTACCTTTCAAGTTTCATTAATGAAAATACAAATTGGTTGAAGTTGGGAGCTTACTTTTGGGAAGAGTTTGGCCACTAGGTCATCGAGATCAGACCCCGCTGTAGGAGTGTTGTGCTGTCTTGCCTGGAAAAAGGTCCTACTCACATAATGCTTGAGCTATGAATAGGAGCAAATGATGTGACATAGATAGTGGGGATGGTTATAGATGTAAGGTCTACGGAAATATCTATGGAATATTTCAAAGTAGTGAAAATATAACCCAATTGATGAAAATGATAAATATTACTTTATTGTCATTCTTGGAACAAACATTCAATTTCCCTGTCAAGATTTATTTTATAAATCTAATTTTGTAACCTGAAAATGTATGTCTCAAATGGTAATATAAATGGCAAGTATTCTTGAAAAATAAAAATCTGAGCCAATGTTTCAAAATGATATAAAATAAATCAAATCAAATAAATCAAATCAAATAATCAGATCTTGTAGAAAGTTTCTCTTGTGGCGAGAATGTATACTCAAATTTCAATTCATGATATTTTTAAACAAAGCTATTTCTTATTGAATCACTTAAAAACAAATTACATTTTTTTTTACAATACAGATATGTAGTAATGAAAGAAAAATACCAGTGTTACTATAATTTGCAGTAGAAAAGCTGATTTAAATAAGCCCTAAATATTTCATGTCATTATGAAAGGGTTATACCACTGACCTGGTCATCATCTTGTAGGTATGTTGAATACGGCAGGCACATCCGCAAAACCTCTGCTAGGTACAGCCACTGATGCCGACTTTGTAAGAGACAAATACAAATTAAATGAAGAGAAATCAAATTAAAAACAAAATACACTCAGGGCTTTATATGAAGCATCGTTTCTAATATTCACCTCACCCGAAATGATATGGTTTTGCTCAAAACAAAACTAAACTCTGAATATAGAATGTTTTACCTTTTCATAGTACAGTCCACTTCTGTTATAAGGAGCAACTAGATTTTGTAAGAACAAGAGAATTCTCCCTGTACCGATTTTGAAACATGGGCAAACGTATGTGTTCAGTACAAGATTTTGTTTTTAAAAAGTATTTAGCTTGTTCCCAAGCACTTAAATTTTTACTATGTACACCATACATTTGACGGAGATAAATTATTGTTGAATGAGAGCTAGTCAAACATTTTGTGTGTGATTAAATTCGTGCTGCTGAGCCTGAGAAATCACTTGCAAGACTTTGTGGCTGATATACTGGTACATGCTGGCTCGGTAATCATAGTTGTATACTTATTTTCTTTCAGCTGCTTATTTTGGCAATATTTTAGCATGTTGCTGAATTCATAACAGATTGATGAACTGTAAAAAGTAAAACCTCCACATAATAAATGCTTTTTACAGTAATGCGAGTGAAGTGTACTATGAATCTGAAGGGTTCTATAAATTACTCACTTATTCCGCTGTAGGGCAGATATGAATACAGCACTGAGCTCTGTGATCAGATCATTGACCAAGGAATTGTCTGGCCGCTGACCATTCCTCTCCTGCTGGTCAAGCTCCTTTCTGATATCCAGTGCCCATGTTGATGAAAGCAGCTTAGGGTCTGCATACCTGAAAGGATTCAACAAACACAAGACATTACGGATGGGGACACAGTGCAGAAACCAAACTGTGCTATTAGCAAGACTGTAAATTGCAAGTTTTTCAATCCCAGCTAGACCTAGTGATGTATTTACAGTAAATTGCGTTTTAGCAGAATGATCTCAATATGCAGAGAACAATGAAAAATCAAAATTATTTTTATAATCATGATTTCAAAGAAATCTATGGTCAACCATCTTTCCCC
>CALNVZ010000641.1:10645113-10657760 GCA_940671915.1 Paracentrotus lividus | reverse complement strand
TTTATTTCTATTTGGTGAGCTCTCATAAATTGATGAAACCCGCTTAGAAATGCTTCCTATTGGCTAATGACAATTGTCATATCGACTTTATTATATAACAAAACCGTGAACAATCCTCAAACTGAATTTTCAAGTTCATTGCTTTGTGGTACTACCCTTTTCCATGTCCCCATGGTCAATCTACGGGGTTTTTTGAAACCGACCCAGGGCTCCACCGCATCTTCTGATCTTTAATCGTTTCTCCTGTTTCCCAAATATTCTCAGTCATAATTCAGTTACGAAACAATTCGGATGTGGACTCCTTTGTCGAAACCAACTCCGACAAGTCATTGGGTTCGGTAGCCACATCGCATCTCTATGCAGCACTCTACAACACTTTATATGTGGACCTCTAAGTATCCGCATAACAGAGGCACATTGGCAACTCTTCCCCACAATCTGAACTAACCTATCCTGAGAACTTATTGAGGATTTGTTGACCAGCTTGTACATGCATCTTGGTCCTGTGTTCAAACTCTGGTAGCGTGAAGCAATGGCTGGGGGAAAAAAATTGATAGTACAGGATTAAATGGTGTCACATGATACGTCATAGGTCACATAACCGTAAATAATTTCCATTTTAAAATATTATGCTCCTAAAAAAACTCTGGGTATTTGAAAAACAAAAAACAAAAAAAATGTCATCACATTTTAGATGAAGAAAAGATCTCCGACTTGGCTTTCAGAAGAATTTCAACAAGAAAATATCCTCCATTCTTAAAAACCAATAATGTCATAGATTGGGGCTCTGGGACCCTTGACTTTGACCTACATTCTCCAAGATCTTATCAGATGATCTTCCTATGGTGATGCATAGTATCTCAACTTGGGACAGACACCTTCTAGCAAGGCACTTGGCTTGGGGCAGTGATATCACTAACTGCTAATAGAACAGTTATTAAAACTGAAGTGTGTACCAGGAATAATAAAAATTGTATCATTACTTTGATTTATTATCATTATTATTATATTATAAAGTACTTACTCAAGCTCCATAGGGAGAAAGCGTACAGTGCCCAGCTCTTGGAGGAGCTTAGAGATCTGTATGGAGCGCAGCTCCAAACCCTGGTACAGCTAGGAGAAGGCTCTCATGGACCTTCTTCCTGATGGTGCAGAATTCCTGGTGTTTCTGGCCAGACCTCCATCTAAAAAACAAATGCAATACATGGAGAAATAGTAATGATCACGATTGACAATTTTCTTCAGGTGCCCGTAGAGCCATTCCAGTACCAAATCCACATACTTGAATGGATATTTCCTTTACATTTTTTCAGATGGCCAGACAAAGTGTCAAGTGGCCTTTGGCTCTGGACAACTGCTAAATTTGAGCCCTGAGTGATAAGGGTGGCATGAGCCAAAATTAAAAAGAATATTGTGTGTAAAATTTTACTATGGATCTATTACCACACCAACATTGCCATTACATGTAAATAAAGTACATTAGACTAGATGGAACATAGCCTTAAATGTGATGACTAATGTCACATTGGGGATCCCTTCTCTAGTTGCACTTCCAAGGGCCCACCAACTAAACCAGATGTTTAAACCAAACTATAGTCAAAGCGAGCTACAGCTACATGCAAATTATGTATGTTGTAAACAAACTATACAACCAGAGTGATAAAGCAAGCAATATCAAGACAAAAATATCTGCATTGGTATCAAATATCAGCAAGAAAGAAGCATAAATAAGACACAGAATTCACAAAGTTTCAGTTGCAAACGGCTATGAATAAAAAAATAAATGAGGGAACCCACCTATTGAATGTCTTCCTAAGAGAGAATACTTGAAGAATGGTATCTTAGTCAGGATACCCCACAAGACCGCTTTCTTTGTCCCAGTCATAAAGGTTCATGCTCTCTGCAGGCTGACCTCTGACCTTTGTGCATGATTCCGAAGCATGACACGATCCAGTGTTCTTCGGATTGGCCTTGTGCTTGGGCACGACAGTGAGCTCGTAAGGCATGAAGTGTCGTCGTAGGGGTCCGGTTCAGATAGATGAATTTGGCATTGCGAGGTGACGACCTTTGCCGAACATCTCCACGACCTCTTTGCAAGTGAGAGGGACCTTCTCACCGAGTACCTAGTGGTGGACAAAGGGAAACAGTTAAAGAAGATATATTGCATTTTCGAAAAGGTTTAGATGTGTAGGCTTTATATTCCCTCTGGAAGTGTAAGATGTCAACTACTACATGTATGGACTTCTGGAGCAAATGCACTCCAGGTTTTACTATGTTGCAAGTATGATGCTTTTGTCTATCCCCCATCCCATGAAGAATTTTTTTTTTTTGGGGGGGGGTGGGAGTCTGTGGAACCACCTCCACAACGTTTACTGTAAACTATTTCATGTCTGATTGTATCACATTTTAATGTACATGTAAAAATGTTGACCACAATAGTGTCTCACTTTTTGATTTCGGTTTGCTGTATTGAATAGCACCTTACAGATTTGGCAATGGAAATTGTGCTCAAAAAACAGTATTTGACTCACCGATTCAGCATCTTCACTGACGGCCAGGTCTTTCTTGTCGTAGAGGGCGCATCTTCAGCCTCCAGGATGAGTCCGAAGCCTGGGCGGTGGGCCCGGTCTGCGTGGAGTGGGGGCCTTGTCATGAGGTCTATGTTCAAGGCGCAGCTGTCATACCAAGGCCTTCACTCCATACAGCTTCATCTGTACAGGATTTATGACACGGTGTGTAGATTTCATAAGCATATGCTCAAAAACTGAAACTCGCTCAATCACCTGCAAATTTTCCCAAACTATATTCCTCAATGTCCATTTCAATATATACAATCATGTATCTTGATATTTTTCATAGAATCATTCAACAATCTGCAATAGCTAAACTGGTTAACTATTTACGTTAACCTAAGTGAATATCTAATTCATGCCGCAATTTATTTTCATATCCTTCAACAAAGTGTGCAGTGCTCAGTCGAGCATCAAACATTTACTCAAACTTTATCGATGTCAAACGGTACATGCAGAATAGATTATCAGCTATCCATACATACAAACGTGTCACAAAATTTGATGGAAAATTTTTATTTGGGTGCTATATCAAAAGTGTATGTTTTGGTGGGGTTGGTTTCAATTCTTTAGAAATAGAAATCAATGGCAAAATTTAATTTTCTCATGCAGCCACTATTCTCTGGAAGAAACTAATGGAATCACTCAGAAGCATTGAAATTACGACAAGTTTAAGTAGAAGTACACTGAAAACATATCTATTCAAGTCTTTGTAAATCTCAGTTATGAACTCTTATTTCTATCATTCTGTACTTTTCAGCCCATAGAGACATAAACTATTCTTATGTTTATGCACTCTAAACAAAAATTTAATTATTATTATTATCAATGTCACTTACGTCAGTGGTTTCCAAGACAACCGATGGCAGCACCTACGGATGTGACCCAGATTGATACCTCTAGGAGTGTGCTTCTCTTCATCTCCCTAAAAAACAAAAACAAGGAAGAATATTGCAGCCTTTTTTATAGCTCGGGGAAAAATCATTAGACCAAGCCCTTTTCATTGATTGGGTTCAGTGGGTGTGTTCTTGCTTGTGGGGTTAGGAAACATAATAAATACAACTAACTCTGTTTCTATACAATCAGCTTTCATGTCAATGACATGAGGCACTGGTTGTAGGTGTTTCGTTATAAATGTAAACAACACTCTTGTCCAAGAAGAGAAAGACAGTTTGACAATTTGTTTTGTGCGCTTTTTAGCACAAACAATAGGCACTGTTTAACCGAGGATTGCACCATTTTGATTGATAACTGCCTGGAATTCGAATTCTCTCTTTTAATCTACTTAATGCTAGACCATAAATGGTGACCGTGGAGTTCTGTGAGTTTGTAAAGATTTGTAGATGGAACTTCCTTTCTTTAGGGTGTATCTCCACTTTGCGGAAAACAAATTGAAGACAGATTTGGCCCAGCGATGGCTTGGCCACTAGATCTGTCTCCTCTGTCTCCGCGACGGATTTTTTTGTGCCACGGAGACGGATCTAGTACAATGACATGCTGGCTAATCTGTCTTTTGTGCTACGTAACCTTTTGTATGTGGCACAAAAGATTTCGTCGTGGAAAAATCTTGGTACAATGACATGCGGCAAATCCTGTCTCAATTTTGTGTTTCCGCCAAAGTGAGATACCACCACTTACGACTTTCTTACGACGTTCATACAATCGTCTTACAAAAGGGGAATTCGTATAAAGTTGATACAATCTTTAACAGAACATCCCCTATCTTAGAAACTTATGAATGGAAATAAATTCTTAGGAAGTTCTACAAATTTCTTACAAAATGGTCTGAAAACTGTACGCGCAACGTCTCTTAATTGTTCACAATGGCATTAGTGACCAGGCTTTACATGTGAACCCTTTATCATTAGTGCATAGCAGTTTGATAATGGGAATATCGAGATAATTATGAGAAAACTCTGAAAGCTTATAACTATAACCCAACTTTAATGTGCAGATTTCATTAAATTAATGAATTGACATTGTAATGGACTCACAGGTCTTTCAAGAGTATAGGGGTCGCACCGTCCGGAAGAGACATAGAGAGGGGGTTGTATCTGGGAGACATGTTACGGGGCGTCATGGCAGGTGTAAGGGGGTTGCGGTAGTCCTGGCGTCTCCACCAGTAGATTCGATTGCAAGTACAGCCTGTCACAAAAAACCACACACATAAAATTGAGAATGATGAACAGTTTCACTGTTAATTAATGGAATTTACCTTTTTCGATCTGAGAAAGACTAATACGTGAAACTCCATAAGAATCCTTTTAACCTTTAACCTATGGACTCTAAAATTAATCAGATTGTCTGCTTTGGCGATACGTATTACATCAAGTGTGAGTTAAATTCAAGCACGTTGTTGAGTATCATTATACCCGATCAACACCATGGATTCACATTTGGACCTGCTCTGTGACCCATTAACCTTTGCACGCCAAATCTATTCGTTCTTTTCCTGTTATGAACATACCACTATCATGCATATTAGAAGATACCTCAAGTGGTTCTTGACATAGCACCCAGTACCACCTTCATTGCAGAGGAGTAAAATGTTGAATCAAATGCAAGCCCCCCCCCCCTCCCTCACAAAAGAATATTACTAGTGACTACACAACATACATGTACATCTAGCAGTCACTCAAGTAATTAAAAGAAGTACCTGTTAATATCCATTTTCAACACTCATTACATCAAGCAAATCATGATAAATAATATCGTTTTATTTACCCAGGGTAGCCACTTCAGTTCTGACAACTGTTCTCCCACCGAGCCCTGCATGATGTTTATTTACCCCAAAGCTCCTTGTTAGAAGGCAACTTTTAGGTAGCATTTTTGTAAGTCTTTAGTATGACTCGGCGGGTTCAAACATATTTTAAAGTACCTTTCAAGTTTCATTAATGAAAATACAAATTGGTGAAGTTGGGAGCTTACTTTTGGAAGAGTTTGGCCACTAGGTCATCGAGATCAGCCCCGCTGTAGGATGTGGTGCTGTCTTGCCTGGAAAAAGGTCCTACTCACATAATGCTTGAGCTATGAATAGGAGCAAATGATGTGACATAGATAGTGGGGATGGTTATAGATGTAAGGTCTACGGAATATCTATGGAATATTTCAAAGTATGAAAATATAACCCAATTGGAGAATGATAAATATTACTTTATTGTCATTCTTGGACACACATTCAATTTCCCTGTCAGATTATTTTATAAATCTAATTTGTAATCCTGAAAAGTATGCCTCAAATGGTAATATAAATGGCAAGTATCTGAAAAATAAAAATCTGAGCCAATGTTTCAAAATGATATAAAATAAATCAAATCTAAATAAATCAAATCAAATAATCAGATCTTGTAGAAAGTTTCTCTTTGTGGCGAGAATGTATACTCAATTTCAATTCGATGATATTTTTAAACAAAGCTATTCTTATGAATCACTTAAAAACAAATTACATTTTTTTACAATACAGATATGTAGTAATGAAAGAAAAATACCAGTGTTACTATAATTTGCAGTAGAAAAGCTGATTTAAATAAGCCCTAAATATTTCATGTCATTTATGAAAGGGTTATACCACTGACCTGGTCATCATCTTGTAGGTATGTTGAATACGGCAGGCAACATCCGCAAAACCTCTGCTAGGTACAGCCACTGATGCGACTTTGTAAGAGACAAATACAAATAAATGAAGAGAAATCAAATTAAAACAAAATACACTCAGGGCTTTAATGAAGCATCGTTTCTAATATTCACCTCACCCGAAATGATATGGTTTGCTCAAAACAAAAACTAACTGAATATAGAATGTTTTACCTTTTCATAGTAACAGTCACTTCTGTTATAAGGAGCAACTGATTTTTGTAAGAACAAGAGAATTCTCCCTGTACCGATTTGAAACATGGGCAAACGTATGTTTCAGTACAAGATTTTGTTTTAAAAAGTATTTAGCTTGTTCCCAAGCACTTAATTTTACTTATGTACACCATACATTTGACGGAGATAAATATTGTTGAAGAGAGCTAGTCAAACATTTGTGTGTGATTAATTCGTGTGCTGGAGCCTGAGAAATCACTGCAAGACTTTGTGGCTGATATACTGGTACATGCTGGCTCGGTAATCAATAGTTGTATACTTATTTTCTTTCAGCTGCTTATTTGGCATATTTTAGCATGTGCTGAATTCATAACAGATTGATGAACTGTAAAAAGTAAAACCTCCACATAATAAATGCTTTTACAGTAATGCGAGTGAAGTGTACTAGAATCTAGGGTTCTATAATATTACTCACTTATTCCGCTGTAGGCGCAGATAATGAATACAGCACTGACTCTGTGATCAGATCATTGACCAAGGAATTGTCTGGCCGCTGACCATTCCTCTCCTGCTGGTCAAGCTCCTTTCTGATATCCAGTGCCCAATGTGATGAAAGCAGCTGGGTCTGCATACCCTGAAAGGATTCAACAAACACAAGACATTACGGATGGGGACACAGTGCAGAAACCAACGTGCTATTAGCAAGACTGTAAATTGCAAGTTTTCAATCCCAGCTAGACCTAGTGATGTATTACAGTAATTGCGTTTTAGCAGAATGATCTTCAATATGCAGAGAACAATGAAAATCAAAATTATTTATAATCATGATTCAAAGAAATCTATGGTCAACATCCTTTCCCTCCCCCCCACCACCAATAATCTATCCCCTAACTCTCACCTAACCTTAACCCTATTTCTGAGGGTAGTTTGTCCTGCCAGTGGGGGTAATTGTCCAATATACATTCAAATGGGTCCTTCTCTTGTACAGTACTCATTTCCACTTATAGAGATGTTGTGTTTGGCATCTTTGTTGGTGATTGTGGATCTTTCAAGAGAGGTATCACACGAGTGACAGGGGCTCTTTTAGAGAGCGACTATGATGGGATCCTTTAGGATGGTGGTTAATAATGATAACCACTCCAACGTCAAGACAAGTTTTTACTATTTCATCAGTCCATGCCAGCTCCTTGTATCTGAAAGAATTAAAGCAATAAATAATGACCGTGAGTCCAACACCCCCAAAAAATATAAGAGTGGAACCTTTCAAGTATATAACGTCAACATAAAAATCCATACACTTATAAAACAATGCTGCAAACCTCAATATTAATTTTAAAAGCAAAGCAGAAAATTATCATTATTTATTTTTCTTTTCCAGATCTACCTGGTTTCTTTGACAATCACTCACTTGCTACGAGCAGGTTTTTCTTCGTGGGCCTTAGCCCTAATTTAACCGAAGCCAAGGCTGTTGAAATATTCCATCAATAATATCAAGAATTAAGTCATGTATCATGGCAATAAACGAGCCGAGTTAGATCTCTTAAAATAATAATGAATGAAGCCAGTAACTGAAACACAATCATAGACAATGAACTTTCACTCAATAAATATGCACGATCATCTATTGCATACGAAAAACCTCATTTGCATTCACCCATGGATCTGATATTTACAACTTCTTCTTCTTCTTCTCAAGTCCTTTCTCCTATTTTTTCTGTTTGATTTGTAATTACACTGATTACATTTAAAAATCATAGTATACATAATATATATTGATTTTAGGGGAATTCTGATTAGACTCATCCATTAGGTACTAAAATTCAGACACATACTAGATAATTCTTGAACTTGAAGTTTTTGCTTGCTATATTGGTCTCAAGCTTGGTTATGATTGACAGCTTTTGTTAGGCGATATTGTTTCGTGCAGAGTTCCTGCCCCCATCTTTCGTTCTGTCAAAGTTCAATGGCAACGCCATGTTTGATAGGGTCTAAACATAAACTGGTGATGACTTCATGTGATTAGCCAATCAGAGCCCAATTATTCAGGCCTAACATTCAATAACATGTTCGCAATAGTTCATTGTGAATATGAATATCGGTGAAAGTGAAAGTAGGGTAGGACCTGGTATTCAGCATAATAAACCCCATAATGTGTAGAGCCACACTCAATATCTCGGCATGACCATAAAAGTGTCTAGCGCCCCCTCCAGACAAGGGTGGTTTTTTTTTTTTTAGTATTGCAAACGATGTAATTGCGAGATGAAAAATTTGCAGCAATGGATGAAATAAGGGAAGTCCCCCGTCATTCTCATACCAAATTCATGGTAGCAACGCACAGCATTACTCCACAACGCAACCGTAAGAGCTGCCAACCCATTAGCATTTTCACTAAGGAACGTAAAAGGGGAAATTATCTCTGTGATGACGTGCAATTTAGACTTAGAGTAAAGTTTGGCAATCTTGTTTATGTTCTATATTGTGATTTTCTGTGGTGTTTGATGAATGTAACACAATAAGAATTTTTACTCCATAATTTATGCACGACGCCAAATGATTACGTTAGCAGATGAAATACACTACAATTGTGCTTCCAATGAACAATAGTCCGATAAATGTTAGATCCTCATTTTGTTATATACGTTTTCAACTGTCGGGCGAAGTCCGACAGTGGATTCTGAAGTCCTTTTAATATTCTCTTCTTTATTCTAAAAAGTATGAAAGAGTGGCTTGCGGCGCATGTTTTGTGAAGTCGAGTCTTGCAGTTTCTTGCGAAATGGGTCCACTTAATATGACTGACAGTGCGCAGACAAAGCGGTCTTTATATCGGAACAACTGAATCGCGTTGTTCAGTTACAGTCAACGCACTTCAGTCATCGCAACCAGGAGGCGGAGCTCACGCGATAGCTAATCAGAGCGCCCAACAATCAAAATGCATTGCCTCTAGCTCTGTAAGAACAAACTAGTTGTAACTTTTAGGCATTCGATGTTGTGTAAAACTTCATAACTGACGATTGTTTTTGTGGAGTTTGGAGCTGGGGGTGATTGTTTGCGACAGCTGCTTGATGTAGATCTAGCTGATTAACGAATACCGTGAGGCAGCCGAATAGTCGGAGCGCTACCCTAACTGAAAGAAGCTTGTGGAACTTGTGCTGTGGCCAGTTTTTTTTTTTTTTTTTGTCTGTCAATGGACAATGATCTGTGCAATGCCAATACATAGCAATGGTTGGGTAAGTTAAAAATTTAATTCAACTCGCATCCTGCTCCCTATTTATGTGGTTGATTTGGCATTAACCTAGGCTAAGGTCAATTACAAATTCAAGGTAATTCAAATCTTCCGACCATTTCAGTCACTGCAGCAGGGAAATGGAATCAACTGCGCTGTGCCGAGCAACTAGCGGTAATCCGCGAATGACCAACCGATCGCACGGCGGCGCAAGCGATCAGCTGTAGCGTATATTCGCCGCTAAGCACGAAACAACAAATTTGCGACATAAAGTTTCACTAAGCGCTGTAAACTCGACAACATCTTAATCTGATCTCTCAAACAGCATTGATGTTTAAGAATAGCAAGAAATATGCAAAATACTCACTATTAACCAAGAGTCGAGTCGTCAAAAATTAATGAACGGTCGGGTTCTTTTTTTAAGCTTGCCGTTGTCAATGCCATGTTATCGTTGCTCTTTTCTAGTTTCAATTTCGATGAAATGAGGAGCGCCCTCTTCGTTTTTCGTTCTAAATAATATTGATTGCCATAAATTTTGCATCGAAAGCATTTTTTTGGTGGGGGGGGGTATTTCATCTGTTATTGGGTTCTTTTTTCTCTTTTCTTTTTTTTCTTTTTTTTAATTGATAGAACAATGCCCAAAGGCATGGAAATGAAATAGCCTAACCTGACAAAAGGATAGGCCTATAAAATGAAACTGAGCGTTTTCTAACTCGCTGTGCTGAATCTGCTGATAAAAGAATAGAATAATTGAATAAAGTTGTATTTACTACAAAATATATAGTACATGGCTAGGGTGGAAATGCTGCACCCCCCCCCCCCTGCGACTCATGTTCATGGTACCTCATGTAGCTATGGGTCTGGTGAATCGGAAAATTGAGTTAACAGAAAAAAAACTCATTCCGAGACCCCCCATGGATTTTTTGACCACGCCCATTTCCTCCCTGAAATGGTTTATTATTAGGGTATGTACAAGAAAACCATGTATAACTTTCGAGATAATCATTTATGGACAAAATGACCCCTCAAAAGTTGGTCTTGAATAGGGCTACAAGATTAATATAAAGATTTTACAATTTAATGTAACGTAAATGTCACGAGAGTTCAAAAAGGTCACAGAAAATTGACCTCTGGCAGAACGCTTTTTCGGTAAAATATGATAACAAAGTTTCAATTACTGTGAACTAATTTTGATTAAATAAGCCAAAGTTAATGTAATAGAGCTCAAGGAGAATTTTCCTCTTTTTATGACGTATAACACACATCTCATAACTATCACGCATGACGCGGCAAGTGTTCATTTTACAAAATACGTTACATGACCGTTTTACCAAAAGTAGCCATTTTCTGTATATATGTCTGCACTACTGTACGACGTGTTCATGGCATATGTGAAACGCTACAAACAAATAAAGTTATTTTGATTTAGAATTGTAAAAACT
This sequence comes from Paracentrotus lividus, assembly GCA_940671915.1. Classification (NCBI taxonomy): domain Eukaryota; kingdom Metazoa; phylum Echinodermata; class Echinoidea; order Camarodonta; family Echinidae; genus Paracentrotus; species Paracentrotus lividus. The sequence continues at coordinate 10,646,718 of CALNVZ010000641.1, read as the reverse complement.
TAATAAACAAGGGTGCAATGATTCGTCAGGTCACTCTGATGGCACACATGACCGGCAATAATGTAACATACAATATATCTTAGCAACGGTGCTATGTAACTTATTTTCCCTAGCAACAGGGCTATTTAGATCATGTTATGTCGGAATAGATTTATATTAACAGTTTCTGAGCATCAGAACAGTATTTCATTGGGCAGTTCACCTCCACTGCACTATACGTTTAGGCTAAACGGTTGCTAACAACACATTTTAATATCAATTGGCATAGCACTCGATAATCTTCTAACTGACTACAACCAAATTGAATCAAAGTACATAATGTTAATTTGACCTCCAAGACTTTTGAAAATTATATCCATGTAACCAGGTCTGTGAATAAACACAAGCACAAGCTCATACAACACCCACATCACACCCATGCCCTCACACCCTCTCACACTCGCACACACCCTAAATACACACCCCATACACAACACTCTTATTTTATACGGTCCCATGACTTTGAAATTATGTTCGTGCAACCATTGGTCTGGTGAATTAACAAAATACAACAACATACAACAGAACACACTCACACCCTCTCACACTCAACTTTCACAAACAATCCCCCCCCCACACACACACACACATAAACACACATATTTATGAGGTCACTCATATTCCTTCCCCTGATTCTTGGCACGAAAAAAGTAAAATTATTTTGTTCTGCTCGTGAGTTAGTGGTATTCAAACCAAGTTAGCCAACCATCAGTGCTCTTGTGAACTACAACCATTAAGCGCCTTGTAAATGTTGACATTTTTTTACAAGCACTTTTGTCCGAAATGTGATCGTGATTAAAATCTACACGTTAAATCAATTAACTGATAGCTCCCTCCATAAGTATCGTTAAAATTGAATGGGCATAACAAATTCGATTGGAAAGAGTTTAAAATTTACCGGGAAACCTAAATTAAATTCCTTCCATTTTCTAGGGATGGCATCACTTTGTCATCGTTGATTTCATACCCTCTTTCAGGAATGTCCTGGTTTGATTACAATCAGGGTTCTTTCACATTGAGCGATCTGTCACTGTGCTATCTGCTAATTGTTTTTTATTATTATTTTTTATTTCTATTTGGTGAGTCTCTCTCATAAATTGATGAAACCCGCTTAGAATGCTTCCTATTGGCTAATGACAATTGTCATAATCGACTTTTATATTAACAAAACCGTGACAATCCTCAAACTGAATTTTCAAGTTCCATTGCTTTGTGGTACTACCTTTTCCATGTCCCCATGGTCAATCTACGGGGTTTTTTTGAACACCGACCCAGGCTCCACCGCATCTTCTGATTCTTTATCGTTTCTCCTGTTTCCCAAATATTCTCAGTATAATTCAGTTACCCCTTTCACATCTCTGCCTCCTTCCCTTTCCCAAACTCTTGAAAAAAGAAAAGAAAGCAGTCACAGCAAACAAATTATTTTGAGACAACAATGACAATGCATTTTTTTACTGTGTTTAACCAGAGATCTTGCAATGGGTGATCAAGAATATTTGAAAAATTGATTTTCATTTAAGTTATTATCTGGTCGGAACTTGCATAGGGTAATTAGTTAAGGTTCAA
>CALNVZ010000641.1:10609105-10645088 GCA_940671915.1 Paracentrotus lividus | reverse complement strand
TCTTTTTTTAGGTAATTGTCCCAAACCAGCATGTAGATTGATCATAGGCACATGGAAAAGGGTAGTGCATGTTTTTGCAGTGCTCTGCTGCCTATGTTAAACTTTTTGTTTAAGTCATTCTGATTTTCACAGACACTTTCTAAGCCAGTCCTTTCAATGAGATCACTTTCATTGAGTTCACTATCAGGATCGGACTCTGTATCATGTGTTTTTAGAATTTCTCGAAGTATGTCGCACCAAATTCTCAAGCTTACCCTCTATCCCCCATTTGGCTTTAAGATCTTGTTTCTATTGCCCAGTTACGTCCATCTATTTGTCTAGAGAGTTTGATGTAGGTACATTTGTGCAAGCTTCCATATTCTTGCCTGAAAGTTAACATTGACAAACATGCTATTCTAGGACCCTTCATCATGAAGGCTGTGTTGCCAAAGCAATTATTTGTTTTCTTCTGTAATACTTGTCCACCACCATATTATTCAGCTTCTTGTTCCCATACAATATGTTGATTACATCTTCGTTTCATAGTCAACTGCCCAAGCTTGTTGAATATACACCTTAAATTACCTGTAATATCTTGATTCCTTGGACACTCCATAATGCCCTTTAATGCACTTGTGCTATACAGCTTGTAAATGCATTCAAGACTAATAAGCTGACTAGTAACAAGATGTACAAGGGACATGGCTAGGGTGTAGATCAATCCAACACCTTCTCTTGTCTCTACCGTCTCGAAGATCATTTGTTCCCTTCTAAGACTCTTCTGGATACATAGTATAGTGAAGCAGGATGAAGAGATCTCGGAATCGGGCTCCTCACTCCTCACCCTAATGGGATGACTCAAATTAAGCCTCGGGCTTTCATAGGGTCATTCCGTCAAGCTATGTAAATCTTGTTATACTTGACAAATAAATCAAATCAAACCAAATCAAACAACTGGAATCCACACTTCTTATCAACAAGTTGTACAGCACATGCAGCATGTTTCTTCCTGTGTAGAACGCAACACAGCTAGTTCGACACAAGTTTCCTTTTCATCAGAGAGTTATTGAAAGAACCAAATTGTTGCGATGAATGATTACTCATGAGTGCCATAGTTCTGCTGAGGTACAACTGCTTCAATCTCATAAGTGAAGTCTTTCAAACCTGTTGTATCATTTGCTCAGTCCTTTAGCATCCACTTAAATTTCTCACTGACACCTCGTCGATCCTCTCTACACCTCTTCACCGACTCTCTCTTGTATAGATGTCAGTATTAAGCACAGTTTGATTGAAGGGGCAGAGATGATACTATCTTTTTGGAAATATCCCCAAAGGTGGCTGGGATTTCAAGTAGAGTGTCGAAACAGCATTGCCATCTTCAGTGAACTTAGCCTCGCAGGATTATGTGTAACCTTGCATCATGAAGGAGGAAACATTTGGATTTGTCCTTTTTGGCAAGAACTCGATCTTGTAAAGACTTGATGAGCAACGTTACCTGATCCCAGTTAGGCTATGTCACTGAAGACGGTTATATTGTATCCCATACTCTACATGAAGCGCCTCAGGGAAATTTCCCAACAGCATCCTCTGCCCCTTCAGCATGTTCAGTCAATTAGTACTGACATGTACAAGGAGCGAGTCGATGAAGGGTGCCGAGAAGATCCGACAATTAGGCGTCAGTGACAAAACTTGATTTGGGTGAAACAAAGAGGCTAAACGATTAGAACGGTTGCAGTATGCAGTTCCTAAGACTTCTCTTATTAGATTGAAGCAGTTGTACCTCGGCAGAAAACTATGTCAGGTCATGAAGTTATACATCATGCGACAAATTGGTCTTTCAACTTACTCCTGATGAAAGAGAACTTGTGTCGAACTAGATGTGTTGCATTCTACATGATGAAACTTACTCCCGTGTAGTGCTGTACATCTTGTACGCTAAGAAGCACAGATTAAGTTTGTTAGGGTGAGGATCTCAATCCTGACATATCTTCATCCTCCTTCATTATGCTACGTCGTTAGAAGTGTCTTAGAAGGAATCTACCAGACCAGTAAAGGCACATAAGGTGTGTATTGATTTACCCCCTAGACCATGTCCCTTGTACATCTTGTTACTTGTGTGCCTTATTAGTCTTGAATGCATTTACAGGCTGCAATAGCACAAGAGCATCAAAAGGAAATTTGAATGTCCGAGAATCAAGATCATACAGGTAATTCAAGTGTATATCAACGTGATGGAGGAGCTTGGGCAGTTGACTATGAACAACAGATGAATGAATCTTGTATGGAACCAGAATATCGTGAAGCTGAATAATGTAGTCATGGACCAGTATACAGAAGAAAGAAAATACTTTGCTTTTGCAACACACGGCTTCATGCAAGAAAGCGCCCAAAACAGCATGTGCATCACTGCACTTTCAGGCAAAAATCTGGAAGCTGCCACAATGTAACTATATCAGAACTCTCTAGACAAATAGGATGATAACTGGGCAATAGAAACAAGATCTTAAAAGCCGAAATGGGGGATAGAGTGTAATGCTTGAGAAATTTGGGACATACTTCGAGAAATTCTAAAAACACAATGTACAGAGTCCGACCTGATAGTGAACTCAATGAAAGTGATCTCATTGAAAGGACTGGCTTAGAAGTGTCTGTGAAAATCAGAATGACTTAAACAAAAAGTTTAACATAGGCACGCAGAGCACTTCAAAAACATGCATACCCTTTTTCCATGTGCCTATGATCAATCTACATGCTGGTTGGGACAATTACCTAAAAAAGATATGAACCTTAACTATACCCTATGCAAGTTACCGACCAATTAATAACTTAAATGTAAATAATTTTTCAAAATTCTTGATCACCCATTGCAAGATCTCTGGTTAAACACAGTAAAAAAATGCATTGTCATTGTTGTCTCAAAATAATTTGTTTGCTGTGACTGCTTTCTTTTCTTTTTTCAAGAGTTTGGGAAAGGGAAGGAGGCAGAGATGTGAAAGGGGTAACTGAATTATGACTGAGAATATTTGGGAAACAGGAGAAACGATAAAGAATCAGAAGATGCGGTGGAGCCTGGGTCGGTGTTCAAAAAAACCCCGTAGATTGACCATGGGGACATGGAAAAGGTAGTACCACAAAGCAATGGAACTTGAAAATTCAGTTTGAGGATTGTCACGGTTTTGTTAATATAAAAGTCGATTATGACAATTGTCATTAGCCAATAGGAAGCATTCTAAGCGGGTTTCATCAATTTATGAGAGAGACTCACCAAATAGAAATAAAAAATAATAATAAAAAACAATTAGCAGATAGCACAGTGACAGATCGCTCAATGTGAAAGAACCCTGATTGTAATCAAACCAGGACATTCCTGAAAGAGGGTATGAAATCAACGATGACAAAGTGATGCCATCCCTAGAAATGGAAGGAATTTAATTATAGTTTCCCGGTAATTTTAAACTCTTTCCAATCGAATTTGTTAATGTCCCATTCAATTTTTAACGATACTTATGGGGGAGCTATCAGTTAATTGATTAACGTGTAGATTTTTAATCCGATCACATTTCGGACAAAAGTGCTTGTAAAAAAATGTCAACATTTACAAGGCGCTTAATGGTTGTAGTTCACAAGAGCACTGATGGTGGCTAACTTGGTTTGAATACCACTAACTCACGAGCAGAACAAAATAATTTTACTTTTTTCGTGCCAAGAACAGGGGAAGGATATGAGTGACCTCATAAATATGTGTGTTTATGTGTGTGTGTTGTGTGGGGGGGGGATTGTTTGTGAAAGTTGAGTGTGAGAGGGTGTGAGTGTGTCTGTTGTATGTTGCTTGTATTTTGTTAATTCACCAGACCAATGGTTTGCACGAACATAATTTCAAAAGTCATGGGGGACCGTATAAAATAAGAGTGTGTGTGTTGGGGTGTGTTATTTAGGGTGTGTGCGAGTGTGAGAGGGTGTGAAGGGCGTGGGTGTGTGTGAAGGATAGTGTATTGAGCTTGTGCTTGATGTTATATTCACAAGACCCATGGTTACATGGATATAATTTTCAAAAGTCATGGAGGTCAAATTAACACAGTTGTGTAACTTTGATTCAATTTTTTGTTGTAGTCAGTTAGAAGATATCGAGTTGCTATGCCCAGTTGATATAAAAATGTGTTGCTTATCAACCGTTACTAGCCTAAACTATAGTGCAGTGGAGTGAACTGCCCAATGAAATACTGTTCTGATGCTCAGAAACTGTTAATTAAAATCTATTCCGAAATAACATGATCTAAATAGCCTGTTGCTAGGGAAAATAAGTTACATAGCAACCGTTGCTAAGATATATGTATGTTACATATTGCCGGTCATGTGTGCCATCAGAGTGACCTGACGAATCATTGCACCTTGTTTATTAACTTCTTAACAATTTCTAAATCAAAATAACTTTATTTGTTTGTAGCTTTCACATATGCCATAGCACACGTTGTACAGTAGGCAGACATATACAGAAAATGGCTACTTTTTGGTAAAAATGGTCATGTAACGTTTTTGTAAAAATGAACACTGCGCGGTCATGCGTGATAGTTATGAGATGTGTTATACATCAAATAAAAGAGGAATAAATTCTCTTGAGCCCTATTACATTAACTTTGGCTTTATGTTAATCAAATTTAGTTGACAGTAATTGAAACTTTGTTGTTCATATTTTAACCGAAAAAGCGTTCTGCCAGAGGTCAATTTCTGTGACCTTTTGACCTCTCGTGACATTTACGTTACATTAAATTGCAAAATCTTTATATAATCTTGTAGCCCTATTCAAGACCAACATTTTGAGGGGTCACTTGCTCCATAAAAATGATATCTCGAAAAGTTATACATGGTTTTCTTGTACATACCCTTAATATAAACCATTTCAGGGAGGAAAATGGGCGTGGTCAAAAAACTCCATGGGGGGTCCCTCGGGAATGAGTTTTTTTTTCTGTTAAACTCAATTTTCCGATTCACCAGACCCATAGCTACACGAGGATACCCATGAACATGAGTCTTAGGGGGGGGGGGGTGCAGCATTTCGACCCTAGCCCATGTACTAATACGGCAGCTACAAAAATTACATAGAGTATACAAGGTGTAGAGTGTAAAAAAGGGAAAGTTTATTCAATACTGAGCAATAATAAAGAAAAGAGGAAGAAAAGGAAAAAGAGATTGCAAGTAATAATTATATCTTGAGGAGGAAAGAAGATACTAGTAGTTCGATCTCTTTTAATTGAGGAAATGAAAAGGTTTTTTTTTTTTTTTAAAACACTTTTGAACAGAAGAAAAGATTGTACAAAGAAGTAGTATTATAAATTCTTTATGCCTATCTTTAATCCTATATGAGGAACTAAGAAAAATAGGAACGTATTGTCCTCCTGCCTATGGAAATGAAAATGAATTCCCAAAACATAAAAAAATAATTGACATGAATCATTTCATAATGAAGTTATAGTAAATTAATTCTCGGTAATGTGTGGGCAAAGTGCAAAATAGCTTAGCCTTGGACTTGCCCTTGTCAGAACAATAATCCAGTAGTCCCAAAGTTCTCTGTTCGGACAACTCAGGTTCATTGGTCCAAAATTAAAAACACTGGTTCGTTATTCCGAAGGTTCATTGGTCCGAAAATAAAATGGGATTGGGAAGTCAAAAAAACTTAGGGCCTCTGATCACTATTTCAAAGATTAGTTGGTTCAAAAAATATTCGGAATAACGAACCCTATCCAACAAACAAACTCATTTTCTTCTTTAGGAAGTCTTTCTCTCTTTACTCTTTGCACGCCACATTAATTTTAAGCATAAAAAAGAAGGCTTTTCTCTTTAATTAATAAAAATAGTAGAACAATATTTGCTAAGTATGAACTATGAGAAATTATGCCACAGACTCTGTCCTAGCATTATTAGTGATTTTTAAATCTTTTAGCCCAGCCATTACAGAGAAAATGAATTACTACGATTGTAGAGTTAATAAGTACAATTGTGACTACCCATGCCCCTCAACACGGCCCCCATTCCTTTCCAGATGAGCTCGTTTCTAATTCTCCATCTCACGCTCAGGCCCGGATCATTGGGGCCTGGTGGCGTAGAGCATCAAACTCATTAATTATTCTTAGTCGGAGAGTTGCAATGTCAGGTGAAGGGGTAATAAACACTTTGCTCTTAAAGGGAAGCTCTGCTGACCAAAAAATAAGTTGCTTTTATAAGAAGCAGAAAAATTAGAAAAACAGATTAAAACAAGTTTGAAGAAAATCGGACTAATAATAAGAAAGATCGCTATACCAAATTCGCAACAACAGTACTGTGATGTCACAGGGGCACAACTTTCCATGCATTTTTTTGATATGGTTTTATCATAAATTTTCACTTTATTTACTGAGAAACTGTTTTCCTCATAACTTTTGCCATGATATATTGATGGCAATATGTTATTGCATCTATATATTTTGAAAAAATTAGAATCATAATGACATTTCAAAAGAAAAGTGATATTTTTCATAAAATTCAACATTCATGAATATCTTTTTCTATACTTAAAACCACTTAAAATATATATATTTTTAAAATTTTATTTCTAGATGGGGTGCTGATTTTACAATATAATGGAGAGGAGACCGGGTATGGAAGTTACACGGGTCAGTTGTTACAATTCTCAGTGTGCTAAGATGGAACAAGAGAGGATGTGCTAACTGGCATCTATATACAGCCTACACATAGCTGTGATGAATTGCCGGTCGTGAGGTTTCTCCGTTGTTTTATTAAAAAGTAAATCCACAAAAACCATTTTTTTACAGTTCAAAGTAAATTTTTGACAAAAATTGAAATTTGTAATAGCTCTTACAACTGAAGGCACATGATATATGTCACTAATAGTAATATACCCCCTAGCCATGCCCTGTAATTCTGCCTAATGACTGTGCTACAGTTGATTTCTGTGTGTAAAATCACCCATGGGGTAGGTTGTTACAACAACCTACCCCATGTTGATGTAACAACTTACCCCAATTACATTATATATGTAAAATTACATTTTGTCTCAATTTTCAGGTTTTGTTAATATTTTTATTTTTCTATTATTACTTTATATTATTTATATATATGATTTACTTTCTATATTATTACTGTCTATTACTGTAAATCTGCTGTCAGCAGAGTCGCCATAAAAAACGTATTATAAAAAACAGTTTTGTTGTAAATTTCTCCTGCAAATAATTACATGAGAAACACAAAATATACATCAGGAGTAACACATTTGTTCCGTTTTAACCAACTGTATAAGCTATAGAACTCTAATGATTTTTTTTCCTTCTCTTTCATTAATTTTTAGAGGAGAAATTTACAGCAAAACTGTTATTTTAAATTACATTTTTGTATGGCGACTCTGCTGACATCACTTTGCTGTATAATTTTTTTACAGTGTAGAGCTCTACTTGATCTACTGTTAACGATGTCAAGAAACTAGAAAGTTGAAATTAAAGTATGGTATAAGAGATTTACACATTGTCAACTTACCCCGTATGTTTACATATTGTAACAATTGACCCCGTATGGTGTAACAACCTACCCCGTATATGGGGTAGGTTGTTAAAAAAAATGTCTTCACTAATTAAGCTGAAGTTAATTAGTGTTTACATGTTTTCAAGTTTTATATGCCTCAGGTTTTAGCCAACATAATAGGCAAACTACAGACCCAATATGGAGTGCGTGAGTTCTTTCATTAGAATTATCTGGCCCGAAATGTGAATTTTGTAACATCCATACCCGGTCTCCCCTATAGATGCAATAGCATATATATAATTGCCATCATTATCTTGGCCAAAGTTATGAGGAAAACAGTCTCTTAACAAATAAAGTGAACATTTATCATAAAACCATATAGAAAATGCATGAAAAGTTGTGCCCCTGTGACATCACAGCTTTGTGACAGTGTTGCCATATCCCGGGGAGGGGGGGGCATATCAATTCTACTCTATGTAAAATGTAAGGTTAACGTATACCAATGTTCGGCATTAAATCGTAATTAAACAAGGCGCGTCCATTATCTAAGAGGCCAGACGCAACGAGTGACGTTGGAAATACGGCTGAGAAGCGCAAAATCTATACAGCTGGCTGCAATAATAAATTAGCTCACAAAACTCGCTTAAGAAGACTTCCCTGCAGTTGGAATGGAATTGTCCGTTCGGTTCAGCAATCTACTCGTACGTGGAGTGAAAAGAAATTGATGACTTTATCATGTTGTTAGTTAATATATTCTCCAGACCAGATGGAGGAAATACACATTTGGGCAAGCTTATATAACATTATTGTGATGAAGTTGTAATCAGAATCTTTATTTCACATAGATTGATGTTTCCAAACGATTATTGATATAAGTAGTGATCTTGTCACCGCTCTTGCGAAGACGCCCGTCCACATGCGATATGCATGTAGATTATGCGGAAATATCGAACCCATCGAGTAAAGATTCTATTGTGATAATGTTCATAGTGACAGGACTTTTCTTAACCAATCGAAATGAATGTACCATCTCTGGAAAACTGAGAATTCAAGCTTTTAAAAAACTGCTTGATCATTAAGCTGTAATATAATTATGCGTTATCCAGGAAGATGATTTATGTGGCGTATGAGCTATTTGAGAGCAAAATTGGCCATATTGTACAGGAATTTGATCTGACTAGGATTTCGAATGACTCGCAGATGGCAGGACTTTTTTTTCCCTTCTGCAATAAGTTATTCCTATTTTTGAAAAAATCTGACTCTTAGCGTGTTTATTCAAGTTGATCATTTCTTTTGAAAAGGTAGTTGTTCGCCATAATCAAAAAAACAATGTGAAAAACTGTGCAAATAAACAAAATGTCTATGGCAGCCTTCGCTTTGCGTAGAGTGATAGCGCCCTCTTCCTCTTAAGTTTACAACTAGAATTGATATGGGGGTGGGTCACTCACACATTATGTGCTACGCAAGCGTGTCCCCAAAAAGCGTCGAAAAGGGGTCTGTTGTTCAGGTCCTCTCCTCTGTTCTCTCGGTTAGTTTGTTTGTATTTTGGCGTTCGACGCTTTTCCTTATAATAGGGGGTGTTTTAAATTCCTCTATCTGTCCAATGTTTTCATTTAAAAAAGGTGGGTGTTTTCAGCAGGAATTGCCATTTTGACGTCAAAATTTCACGGTGTTTACGCCATTTAGGGTATGTTTTTCCCAGTCAGAGGGGTGCAAATTTGACTCGAGCAATGAAACGTTTAGGGTCCATTTTCAGGAGGCGGGGACACGCATGGGTAGCACTTTTTTCTTTGAGTGACCCCCCCCCCCCCGGGTGCCATATGCACAAGAAAATGATCGCTATACCAAATTGCAATTTGGTATAGCGATCATATTTTTGTTGTGCATCGTAAAGATATTCATAACTTTCTTATTATTAGTCCGATTTTCTTCAAACTTTTCATACTCAGTTTTTCTAATTTTTCTGCTTTTTATAAAAGCAACTTATTTTGCGTCCAGAGCTTCCCTATTAAGATAACCCCAAAGAAAAAAAGTCAAAACATGTCAGATCCGGAGATCGCGGTGGCCACTCCACATTATGATACAATGCAATCACTCGATGTCCCAAAACCTCAGCCAATCTGTTTCTTATAATTACTGCAACTAGCCGATGGGCTGGTTTTTGGACATCGAGTGTATCATGATGCGTTTAAGCGTTTAATACCCCTCCACATTCATTTATGAGTTTGATGCTCGAAGCCGTGTCTAAAACTTGGCCCCATGTCCAATGTCCCATCGACCAAAAAGAATGATTACTCAGCCATCCCTAACCATGTATGAATAAATAAGATATCATTGTAAAGAGGAGATAAATTATGTGGCTTTAACGTGTTACTATTCACTTTGGTGTAAAGCTAACACAATCTTCACAATTTTGAAATTAAATCTTGTTGCGTTTATTTTGATACGCACTGTATACGACAAAAATATTCTATACCGTTTTCAAAATGCCACCACGTAGGCCATTATATAGATCCACCACAACTGTGTTTGATATGCATCCATGTTATATGAGCCGAAAGTGGGGGGGGGACGGGGGCGTGAATAGGCTGGACATATGTTTGCTGTAAGTGTTCACGTTTATTGTGCTGGGAGGTGCTGAAACTTCCATACCCCCCCCCCCCGGGGGCCCCCAAACCACGGTTGGGCTCTACTGCCCTTTTACATCAAAAGAATGTTCCCACATGAAACGGATTAATAATTATCCGACACATCCCCTCCCCGCGATTTTTCCTTTTCCCTCTAGCTTTTCCCTTACAAAAATGTCCTGTGGTAATCCTGTGGTTAATGTCCGTGGTAATCCTGTGGTAAATTACCACAGGACATTTTACACCGGAGACGATCCTGGTGTGTAAAATTGGGAACATTTTACGCACCACGAATCCCTTAGGTAAAATTGGGACATTACACAATGAATTTACCACCCGATAATCCTGTGGTAAAATTGGGCATCACTGGATTCAAGACGTGGTAATGGGACATAGCCACTGCAAACTCTAGTGGAGCATTCGGCGAAATACCCACACGAAATCCTTGTGGAAAACTGGACATTTACCACACGAATTACCAACACGAATCCTGTAGTAAAATTGGGACATTACCACACCGAATTACCACACGAATCCTGTGGTAAAATTGGGACATTACCACCACGAATTACCACACGAATGCCTGTTGTAAAATTGGGACATTTACCACACGAATTACCACACGAATCCTGTGGTAAAATTGGACATTACCACAGGGATACACACGAATCCTTCGAATTGGGATCACATTACCACATGAATTACCACACGAATCCTGTGTAAAATTGGGACATTACCCACCAATTCGTGTGGTAAAAAAAAAAAATTATACACACACCCATTTACCACACAGTTACCACAGGAACCACATAACTACCACACGCCGTTACCCACAGGATACCACACGCCGTTACCACAGGATTACGCACGGCCGTTACCACAAAATACGCACCGCCGTTACCACAGGAATACCGCACACAGCTAAAAGAATACCACACGCTATATATATACCAATATTTGCAAAAAATTTTGGCGGTCACAGTTAGTTATTTCTATATTTCTTGATGATAATGCAAATTCCTAAATTATCGCTCTCATGTTTACTCCTGTGTTTTAGGCAAATAAATTTCCCGAAAAGAAAATACATCAATATGCATTGGAATTACTGTTTATTAAGGTAAACTTCAAAAAAAATACTGATTTGTGCATACCCAAAATCATTTATGCAAATGAGCTAATTACCATAATACCACATGAAAATACCACAGGAATACACACGACTTCTACAACTTCAGCAGGAACTTGCACTTGGTGTAAATCCACTTTGACTAATGCCCATTGGTCTAATCCCTCTTGGTTGTTTGTCTACAATCAGTTGGTCAAATTACCATTTGGTCTAATTAATTCCCATTTGGTCTAATGTCCCTAGCCTGAAAGCCAGTAGGCCTAACACGCGGGAAACTAAACCAAAATATTGTTTAAGAACTACTGTCACACATATGCTCATATATCCACATAAACACACACACACACACACACACACGCACACACACACATACACAAATTATATAATAGTTAGTGGTATTTTGATCCTGTGGTAACAAGTATGTGGTATTCCTGTGGTATTATACCACACGACTCTTGTATATTACCACATATTTCCTGTGGTATGACCACCTTTCACACACACACACACACACCCACACGCACATACACACACATACACACACACCTACACATATTGCGGTATATTCCTGTTATACATTCATGTTGTATCAGTATGTGGTAGGTACAGTGTGGTGATGTGTGGTACTCATGTGTGATACTGACGTGTGGCAATCTGCTCTGGTATTGTTGTTGATTAACACATGACTATATGGAATGTTACCACATATTTCTTGTGGTATGAAATATATTCCTGTTGTATTTTGTGCTCTTATTTAGGTACCACAGGAATACCACAGACACCCATTTGAATTACCACATATTACCACACATTTCCTGTGGTATGAGATCTTTCTGTGGCATTTTATGTGGTAATATAGGTAAGTACTACAGTCTGTGTCAAATAAAACGGTACAGTTGGAAAATATATATTTTTTAATGTATGCATACATTCCTGTGGTATAAGATATTCCTGATGTATTTTGTGATTTAATTTAGGTACCACAGGAATACCATAGGTACCTATTTTCATTACCATACGACTCTATATTACCACACTCATTTCCTGTAGTATTAGATATTCATGTGGTACTTTGTGTGGTACTTTGTGTGGTACTCTGGGTACCACAGGAATACCACAGATACCCATTATCATTACCACATAACTTTGTTATTACCACACATTTCCTGAGGTATGAGATCTTCCTGTGGTATTTGTGTGGTAATTTAGGTACCACAGGAATACCACAGACATCCATTTTAATTACCACACAACTCTGTTATTACAACACATTACCTGTGGTATGAGATCTTCCTGTGGTATTTTGTGTGGTACTATAGGTACTACAGGAATACCACAGACGCCCATTTTCATTTCCACACGACTCCATGAAATGTTACCCCACATTTCCTGTGATAGAGATATTCCTGTTGTATTTTGTGTTGTAATTTAGGTAATTTAGGTTCCACAGGAATACCACAGGTACATATTTTCATTACCACACGACTCTATATTACCACATTCATTTCCTGTAGTTTTAGATATTCATGTGGTACTTTGTGTGATACCCTGGGTTACACAGGAATATCACAGACAGCCATATCATTACCGCTTAACTCTATGTTATATTACCACACATTTTCTGTGGTATGAGATCTTCCTGTGGTATTTTGTGTGGTAATTTAGGTACCACAGGAATACAACATACACCCATTTTCATTACCACACGACTCTATGTTATATTACAACACAGTTCCTGTGGTATGAGATATTCCTGTGGTATTTTGTGTGGTAATTTGGGTACCACAGGATTACCACAGGAATCTAAAGTATATTACCACACAATTCCTGTGGTATGAGATCTTCCTGTGGTATTCTGTGTGGTAATTTTAGTACCACAGGAATACCACAGGCACCAATTTTCGTTACCACACGACTCTATGGTATATTACCACACATATTCCTGTGGTATGAGGTATTCCTGTGGTAATTTGTGTGGTAAAACCAGTTACCACAGGAATTACCACAGGACATTTTTGTAAGGGTTTCCTTTCTTCTTCTTCCTTTTTTTTCTCCCCCCCCCCCGTCTCTTTTATTTTCTACATTTTCTTCTTCTTATCTCTATTCCCTATTCCCCTCGTCTCCTTTTCCCTTTTCTCCATTTTATTTTTCCCCTCCTCTTTTCAACTTGCAACCTTTTCGAGTCCCTAGCTTCTCCTTTTCCTTCTGTCCCCTTTTTTTGTCGTCCCCAAGGGTCACCCCCAGACTACTAGTATACGGGTCGACTGCACATGCCTTTTGCTGATCTGTATTTTGCAGTCCTTCTATGTAGTATAACCTGTTGATCAACAGATCATGATAGAATGTTTCTTAAATTAAAAAAAAAAAATAAAAAAAATTAGTAGGGCCTAAGCCTTATAGTTATACCCCCCCCCCCCCCGGCCCATGCGCGGAGCGTTCAGGGGGACAGGGGCGTTTTTTTTATCCGACAATTACCAGACATAACAATCCAATCTTTACCAATAATTAATCAAAATCAAGTAAAGATGTCAGATCTGAACTTGTAAGACAAGAAATTTCGATGAAATACTTTCTGGGCAATTGGTTGTTTTTCACCTTGAATTTATTATGGTATTGGTATTCATATGCATTTTACTTCTTGCTTATTTTGGTTACATTGATTCAATTCTCTTTCTCACTTTTTCACAATTCTCCTCTGCTGTTACAGTCTCTTCCACTTATCATTTTTTCTCCTCTTGAACTTAGAAATATTTCACTTGTTATATACATGAAGATTGTTTTTTACCTTGAATTTCTTATGGATGGTTATATTTCTGTATGCTCTTTACGCTTTGTATTAATCTTTATACTTGTTTTGTATGTGCACTACCCACTCTTTATCATTCCCTGTTCTTTTTCTTTCTTTTCTTTCTCTCTCTATCTCTCTCTCTCTCTCCTCTATCTCTCTCTCTCTCTATCTACTCTTTCTCTCACTTTCTCTACATCTACCCTAACCTTTTCCCTAATTCTCTATTTCTAAGCTCTCTTTTTCTTGTTTACCTCTGTCAATCAGTTTTACCTCCCCTCTTAATGCCTTATTTCTCTCCACTCCTCTCTTTGCACTTTTAATGTTAAGTCAAGTAATTTATATACATGTATTTTATGTAAGAATTTTTACGACTTTTTGTAACTTACTTTATTTGTATTCTTGTTAACTCTCATTGTTAGTCTTCTGACTTTTTGAAGAGATTTTTTAAATAAAACCAAATTGAACTGAATTGGGCATGCTGGATGCTATTTTCCCATGTTTTTTTTTTAGATGCACATGCAATAATCGATATGGAAATTAATTTCATTTTTTTTTCTTTTTTTTCATTTTTTCATTTTTTCGTTTTTTGTATTTCTCCCTCACAGCATTTTTGAAACTAAACAATTTTACTGTGGTATATTCTTAAAACGTTAATTAGGGCGTGGTCGAAGTTAACAACATGCCCCGATGAAGGGTAATCCCACAGAGTTAAATACGCACTAATATGGGTAATCCCCTTTCAGTGCATGCAGCGCGCGAGTTTTTGCAACAGCTAGCTAGCTGCACTGCGCTAGCTAGCTGCATGCAGTTTTAATTCACACGGTCAAAGGTCAATTTAAATCCCATCGAAAAGTCCATGTGGCACATCGGTAATGCTGAGCCGCAGTTTCCGTAGTTTGCTTCTTTTGGCAAATTTCTCGCGAGGCAGAACCTCTAACCCCTTTCACCTAGGTGCTTCTCGTTCTTCGGGTTCTTGGGGATCTAGAAAATCAGTTGGGAAGGTGGAATCTCTTGTCAATCGTTTGACAAAAGCCGAGAATACAGCAACAAATATGGCCAGTCAACAGGACGGAGAGGTAGACATCGAGACTGTACTCGCTCCCCTGCGAGCCTCCGTGAAAGAGCAGGTGCGTATCCGCTCAGCTAGCTGCAGCTGGGGCGGGGCGCGTATAGTTGCTGTGCTGTGCAGTGAAGACTATTCATGAACATCAATAAAAATATACTCAAAATTGTAGGCCTACAGAAAATGACAAAGATAGAGAAAGTGTACAAAGATTGATCCTGAAGACATACATGTCTGAACAGATGTGGATTCTGGGGGGGGGGGGGGGCATGATTCAAAAGGGCAAAATTTTAGATTAGATTCTATAGAAAGAAAAAAAAAAGAAGATAATTTTCGGCCATTTTTTGCTCCTCCCGTACCTTAAAAATAGATGAATAAATAAAATTATGGATGACTGACTTATTGAAAAGAAACCTTCCATGGTTGTATGTTCATGTGTAGGAAGAAGAAGAAGAATGTACTGTATTCGCTGTTATTTTCGCGCGATTAATTTTTCGCGCTTAGAGGCCGCAAAACATATTTGCGGGTTCTTAAATTCGCGCTGAATTTATGTACGAACGCAATTAACCCCATTCAAAGCATGCATAAGAAATCATGCTCATATGTTCGCGTGTTTTTAAATTCGCGCCGTACAATCTTTACGCGAAATCCGCGAAAATAAATGTACCGCGAATATTTCCACGTTTACAGTAATTCATTAATTTAGTGTAAAAATATACATGTACAATCGTTGAATCATATAAAAATTATATTATTGTGCAAATGTTGAATATTATTGTTATGAAAATAGAATTGATGAAAAATATTGTAAACGAGAATTATTTACTTAGTAAAAGAAGTCCTTTTTTTTTAAACATTGCACTTGCAAAATATTGGACGTATCACGCTGTGCGCTGCGATCGCATTTGGCAGTTGAATCGCACTCTAAACAAAAATAATTGCATGATTGTTGAAACAGCAACCTATTTCTGCTGTGCAAATGCTGATTTAAACAAATCCTATAGGAATCGGTTAATAATAATTATTACCTGTATGAGGCATTTTGGAGACAAGATATAGCGCGTATTTTGTCTGCCTACTTGATCCGGTCAACAAAAAATACGTCACAATGGATAAGTTGTACCACAACGGGCCGTATTATATCCATACTCCCCTCTTCCGTGATTCCCTATTGGGTTTGTGTACAAAATTGCCGGTCCGTAATATCCATATTTTGTCTGGTCGGGGGTCCTACGCGTAATTGTAAGTAGATGATGCGCGTTAACAAAGAGTAAGAGATGGATACTCAACTCAGAATGCTGAAGAAACAAAGAAACGAGAAAAAAAAAAATCCCACGACAAATGCCCAGTTTAAATCAAGTAAACTTATTTTATTATCTTTAAAATGGGGCTAATTGAGGTTAACAGGTAATAATAATAATATTGACTGGCTTTACCTTCGGGAGATACCTCCTATATTTCCCTCACAAGACCCATATTGCCCTCGTCTTCGACTCGAGGCAATATGAAACTTGTTTGGGAAATATCTGCGGTATCTCCCTCAAGGCCAGTCAATATTATATAATTATTTACTTACTAACAACCTTTATGTCTCTAAACATGGGACTTGTTTGCTCAGCTTCGCGCACCTTCGATCTAAAAGGCAAGTGCACACGTTAAACAGCACGCATTTCTCATTCACTAGGCAAATTGTCTGATGTTAAGGAGAGTGCCATATTTGGAGTTCCTGGAATGTCCCTCCATGCTCACACTCGCAAGATGAGTCATCTCGGCTGTCATATTTTCAGCAAAAATCATACAGAAACTGGGGAGTAGCAGATATGCTAAATACTGTTACTGTGTCTGGGACACGTCCCTTGAGAGCTTGTGACCTTGGCTCCTTGTTGAGCATCGCACGATTTGCAATAAGCGCTGGAGTTTATAAAGATGTATATGGAGATCTTAACCCTTTCCCCCTTTTTTTTTTTTTTGGGGGGGGGGGGGTAGACCGCCTAGAAACACACAGACTCTGTCTGTGGCTTAAATTGACTGTTTTCCCATGTTTTTTAAATATTTGTACAGGGTGACCTGGTGAGGCAGATGAAGGAAGCAGGCACACCGGCCCATGATATCAAGAGTGCTGTGGTTGAACTGAAGGCAAGGAAGAAGGCACTGGAAGACAAGGTACAGTAGCTTTGTTTCATAACTTCTATTACATAATCTACCATAAAAAGTTCTACCTGATCTTATGATAGTATTGTTAAAGAAGAAGGGGGAGGGGGGGGGGGTGGGAGGAGAGGGGGTGATGAAGGAAGCTGGCACTGGTGGAAGACAAGGTACAATAGGTTTGTTTTACAAAATCTATAAAAAGAATTCCTAATGTCCTGATAGAATTGTTTAAAATGAGGGCTTGGAGATGATGGAAACATAACATATTTGTAATTTTATTAAGCAAAGATTATGTATGTAAACTGTAGAAAAATGTTTTCCACAATCTTGTCATGCCACGCTGGTTGATATTGAGCATCTTTTTATGTTCATGGTTCTCGACTATATACGTGTACACATGTTTAACCTCAAACTCAAAAGTTGAAAATGTTGAATGATTACATCTCAGCTTACCTTGATAAAAAGGCAAAAGGTGGTTACACAATTTATTTAATTTTGTTGTTGTTGTTGTGTTGTCATATGACAGGAGTTGGCCCTGACGTCAAAAGGTGTCAAGTTCGATCGGACCAAGATGGAAGATACACTGAAAAGGCGATTCTATTACGACCAATCATATGCTATATATGGAGGTAAGTGCTTATAAACTAGGGACTTAGTAACTTTGTGGAGGCTTGCAAAACGAGCCAAATCCGAGCCGTAGAGCTCTATGTAAACCGAGCCTCAGGGCCTCCTCGTAAAACAATGAATAGTGATGAGGCTACCCTGAATGAAATAATTAAATCAGACTAAAAATTAGCAATATCTTACAGATTAATTTCTCTCTATTTGTAGGTGTGAGTGGGCTGTATGACTTTGGGCCTGTTGGGTGTGCCATGAAAGCCAACTTCATCAATATATGGAGGAATCATTTCATCATAGAGGAGGGAATGTTAGAGGTGGACAGTGCCATGCTGGCTCCAGAGACTGTCTTCAAGTAAGTGGGTTCTAGGACAACTATCCTCCAGACAATTAACCCTGGACAACTACCCCCATCAAAAATATACCCCCTAACTCTAAACCTGACCCTATTTCTAAGGGTGGTTGTCCAGGGGGAATTCGTCCTGATACGATATAAGGGGGAATTCGTCCTGATACGATATAAGGAGGAACCATTTCATTATAGAAGAGAGAATGTTAGAAGTGGACAGTGCCATGCTGGCTCCAGAGACTGTCTTCAAGTAAGTGGGTTCTAGGACAACTATCCTCCAGACAATTAACCCTGGACAACTACCCCCATCAAAAATATACCCCCTAACTCTAAACCTGACTCTATTTCTAAGGGTGGTTGTCCTGGGGGTAATTATCCAGGGGGAATTTGTCCTGATACGATATAAGGAGGAACCATTTCATTATAGAAGAGGGAATGTTTGAAGTGGACAGTGCCATGCATGCTCCAGAGAATGACTTCAAGTAAATCAGGAGGAAATATAATTCATTCTATTCCACATAGTAAAAATCTTGCTATAGGATTAGTCAAAAGTCAATCACTTAATAAATTGTAATTTTTTCTTTCTTTCTGGGTTTCACTGTATAATGTAATATTACTTTAGGTAGATTATGAATCTAAAGGCTTTACAGATAAACTGTGGGCTCTGTAGCACAAAGGTTTACAATCATTGCAGAATGGCATTGGCCAATTAAGATCATTGGGTCAGATGCATAAAAAATAGCAATTGCTTTTTCTAGGCTTTAGCTTGATTCCGTATGCATAAAAATGAGCAATTGCTTACAAGCAAAAGCTTTTGCTAGTAAGCTCAAGCAATTGCTAACTGCCTGCTAGCACTTGCTTGACGATTTAGCAACTGCTAAAAAGTGTATGCATAAAGCAAACATTTTGCTAGTGCGCTTAGGCATTTGCTCGTGTTTTGTCAAGCTCCTTCATAGCAGCTTGAGCGTTTGCTTGATCAAGACATTCACGGTTAATCATCATGTTTATGCATGTGAGAGAAAAATCTAAGGTGCACAGGAACAAATTTAATCGAGAAGAAATTACTCCAGAGATCTATCAGAATTTTTTTTCGTTTCGATAAAAAGAATGTGGAATGAATGGCTTACAGATTCTTACAAGAACAGGAGAAACAGGGGAAGGATGCATTACACCGGTGCTCCATTACCTGGCGGACCCAGGGTTCCAAGCATCAGTGGGGGGAGTGTTGGGGATAAGCCAGGCTACTGTTTCTCGACATATCTAAGGAATATATTTATGTAATTAGTCAATAAAAACACAGAGGAAACCATAGTTCTGTGAGATAGAACACCGGAATTAGAAGCAAAGTTTTCCTGAATTCAGAAATTTCCTGAAAAGCAGTGTCTCTGTGTATTTCACAATCTTTTTGAACGGTTAACATGGTTAATCAAACCAATAATTGGTAACTTTATTTTTATTTTTTTTATAACTTTATGAAGAATATGCAAAAAAGTGAAGTTGTCTATTTTTTCAGTATCTCTTCCCAAATCATCTCACCTTCCTTTGCATACGAGTCTCGCATTTGTTTTGTGAGTCGTGTTCGCATCAGCGTGACGTCGCTATTGTTGAATCCGCTAGCAATTGCTCGCTTAAGGCAAGCAAAGGGTTTGAGCACTAGCAAAAGGTTATGCATACGAAATTTAGCAATGGCTTTGGCTTGATCTCTCGCTTGGCTTGCAATTGCTTTCAAGCAATTGCTACTTTTTATGCATCTGACCCATTCTTGCAAGCCCTTTTTGTCGAAAAGACTCGCAAATCTTTGTGTAACAGGGGCCTGGTCATATAACATACACAATTTGCGCATAACCTGCATCTATCTAATTGTTCATTCCAGAGCTTCAGGTCATGTTGAGCGGTTTGCAGATTTTATGGTGAAAGATGGCAAAACGGGAGAATGCTTTCGGGCTGACCATTTACTTCAATGTGAGTACCGATCTAGTATTGTATGTTTGTGAAACTGAAATAAAATTTGAATCTGAAATTGAAAATTAAATGAGGGTTTTTTATTTGAAAAGTTAATGAAAGTCATTCCACAAAAATGTACATAGTGTGGGAGGCATTTCATTTTCGGACAAGAAGACAACCTAAGAACAGAAATTACGAATGATATGTTTTAATTATTTTTTATCATTTATGACAGCATACTTAGAGAAGTTAAGTGCAGGCAAGAAGACAACCGAGGAACAGAAAAAGGAGTACCAGCTTGTAATCGCTAAGCTCGACACCTACAATAAAGAAGAGTTGACCTCACTGTTTAAGAAGTATGAGGTGAAATCACCAACCACAAATAACGAGCTTTCGGACCCAATGGAGTTTAACCTCATGTTTGCCACTGCCATCGGACCTGCTGGAAATATGCCAGGGTAAGGAGACAGAATTTATGTCTTTGATTGACCTCAGGACCACAAAATTTGAAAGTACAATCCACCATACTCATTTACCAAGATTTTTACAAGCTTATTTACTACATTGTGTCCTCTTAGTGTCTAGGGGAGTGGGGTGTTCACCAAGTCGTTCTTAAAGTGAAACAAGTGTTCTAGTCATGACATTGAAATGTGGAAGACACTGTCTAAAAGTGGTTTGGAGAGGTTGATAACAGTTAACCTAAGCATAATTTTGTGCTGTGAGGTTTTAGAATCGCCAAATATTATAAGAAATTTACTCAATTTTACTTTGATTCACATGCACTTACACAGAAAGGCATGTATGGGGCAAAATGTTCGGGACCTTAACATTCAGCCGTTTGGGTATATTTTTGGTCATATTATGACTATTAGGGAAATAGAAGAGCAATCTTTTCTTCTGGAGCTTTTTATCATAATATTCTTCCCAAATAGCATGAAAATAACAGGAAAGCTCATAATAATTTTTTTCATCCTTCCCCACATCTTCCCACTACACTAGATTCCCTTTATGTTATCAGTGACTGGTGATCAATTTTTGCACTAATTGAATGTGATTAATACAGCACTAAAGAACATGCTGGCTTCCATTTTAGAGACGCAGGATTACAAATCTAATCCCCTAGATCTAATGTACACCAGTCCCAAGTTCAAAGCATACATGTACTTTTCCTATCGAGTAGTAACTTGAAGTAATGTATATGTAAATATTTACTGGGCCTCCCTTCCGGGCAATACATTTTCTTTTGAAAAAGCAGCTTCTTGGTTTTTGTCAAAAAATACTTGCTTCAAACTTTGTTATATTGTTATTATATTGTAGGTATCTTAGACCAGAAACTGCTCAAGGTATTTTTGTGAACTTCAAGCGTCTACTGGAGTTCAATCAAGGTCGTCTGCCCTTCGGTGCTGCTCAAATTGGCAATGCATTCAGGAACGAGATCTCTCCAAGATCTGGTCTACTTCGTGTCAGGTTGGTCTGTATTTTGCTTCAAAGGTTACTTTGTCTGTTGAATTATGATTGAATTCATTGTCTAATTTTGCGAAAAAAGGGAAAAATTTGTTATTGAATTGTGTGCAACCTATTGAATTGTGTGCAACCTATTAGATACATACAACAAATTATTTGGTATGATAGCAACCACGCAAGATCGTAAATGGAAGCGTAATGCCATGTTGATTGTCGCATCTTGATTGATTAAGCATGGAATTAATTTGAGCTTAATTTTATTTTATGATGGACCAATGAGAATGGTTTGCTGAGACCACTAGCGAGTATGGTAGTCGGTACAAATCAGTTTTTTTTTTTTTTAAACAAAATTTTGAGAGTTACCACTGGGGTATAAAAAAGGTTTGCCTATGCATATTGTTCCATGATGTATTGCATAATCACAATGCATAAAATATCAGAGCAACTGAGTATATAAGAACGGCCCAAGTCCATTACAGTTCCATTCAAGTAAAATCAAGAAAAGCTGAATATTATTTTGTGCGAGTCCAATGAGGACAAAAATATAATTCAGGCATTTCTGGGTGGAATACAGGGCTGTAAATTAAACACGAGATGGGCTCATCTAAGTAAAAGTTTCTTATGTTTATCTCTATTTTGCCAAGAGATGGTCTTGGGCTGCTTTTTTTTATTCAGGTACTCAATTTTATAACTTTTTGTTAATTTTCTTTTATTCCAGAGAGTTCACAATGTGTGAGATAGAGCATTTTATAGACCCAGCCAATAAGGACCACCCTAAGTTTGATACAGTAGCTAATCTAGCCATTCCTCTGTTTCCTGTTGATCGGCAAGTTGGCGGCCAATCCCCTATTACCATGACGATAGGGGAAGCAGTTGAACAGGTGAGGGCAACATACCTAAAAAGATACATATTATCTATTATTATATATGTCCAACTAAGATTCTTATCAGTGATCTGGTCAAAACTACATCATGTGACACGGTGAAGTTCCGTCTATCATGCTGCAGGGTTTTGACTTGCTATCAATATTTTTTACTATCAAACCCTAGCATCTATCACCCCTTGGCCAGGGCCTCAGGGTGATAGAAGGGACGGTATAAAAATCACCTAGGGAATGAGAATTTCCACAGTCATTCGAATGAGCAGTCAATATCATTCAATGCCTAATTTATATTGATACTGAAATTGCTTTTTTACGAAATGTTATGCTAACTCTGTAGCAAACTTGTATTATTCATGTATTTTGTTGTAGATAGAAAAAAAAATTGATTGATTATTATAATTATTGTCACAGGGCATGATCAAGAGTCGAGTATTGGGCTACTTCATCGGACGGACGTTCCTCTTTATGTCAAAGGTCGGCGTTGATCCTAAGAAGCTTAGATTCCGTCAGCACATGTTCAATGAGATGGCTCATTATGCATGTGATTGCTGGGATGCAGAGACCAAGACCTCTTATGTAAGCGTTCTCACTTATATATATATATATATATATATATATATATATATATATATATATATATATATACTATAATTCCAAGGGGGTGTTTCACAAAAGTTAAATAGACTTAAAGTCGCACTTAAATTGTAAAGGCATCATATATTTGATAAATGATCCGATCTGATAAATGAGGGGATGTGTAATATACCACACGCAATTGAGAATTTAAGTACTACTCTAAGTCTACTTAACTCTTTGTGAAACTCCCCCAGGTGTATATAAATCACATTTTTTCTCGTCAGGAAAAGAAGAAAATCGGTTGTGATGTGCATTCAGAGATAATTTTTGTTAGTTTTTAATTTGTGCCAAAAAGTCGAAAACAACAAATTTTGCGAGTCTCAAAAAATATCAGCCTAATCTAATTAGTGCTGGGATGTTTAAACAAAACATGTACATTACATGTAAAAAAAAATATAAAAGGACTCTGTTGTTTGAATCCCAGTCATGCATTTTAGATAGTGGCATCAAAGATTGGTCCCAAACGTAAATGATCATATGTGATCTGTCAAATGAAAATCAACCCACTTCACCAAGCCACTTGTGCAAACAACCCTTTCCAGAGCTCCAGCAAATGGAGATTCTACTACTCAATTGAACTTGATTGTTCGTAGTCTTTAAATGTTGGTGAAACAGGCCCCACGAGCAGGTTCCCACTGAAACTGGAAATCAGGGAATTAGGGTTATTTATTTTTTTTAGAAAATGCCTCAAACCAGAGAAAAGTTTTGAAAGTGAAGTTTTCAGTTTGTTTCACAGTCACAAAGTTCATTGATTCAACGCATAAAAGTTGATCTAAATGTGTTGAAATAGGTCGAAATAGTAAGCCTGGAATGTTGAAAATCCAGCCAGGAAAATTCAGAAAATTTTGTTGCTGAGTGTATAAATTCAAATGAAATATCAAAATTTTTTTTTTTTTCTTTGTAGGGATGGGTGGAGTGTGTAGGCCTGGCTGATAGATCCTGCTTTGATCTCAACATGCACGCTAAACACAGCAAAGTGGCTATGGTGGCTGAAAAGAAACTACCGGAACCTATATCCTTTGAATAAACCAACTAGTATTGGTTGGCTGCTGAATACTGTTGGTTTTTTTTTTCTCTCTTTTTTCTTTCCTTTTTTGTTTCTTTTCTTTTCTTTTCCACCAAATGTGTACTCTTCTCTTTGTATTGGTTATATTGTGTTGTTTTATTTTCTTTTCATTTTAGTCTCGTCTGATTGGGGATAAGGCTGGGGATGGGTGGAGGAAGTTTGGGGGTTGAAACTGGAGGGAAAGTTTCAAGTGGTTTGAGGAGTAAGCTGTGGGGCAGTAATTTTCAGTATAATCTTCTTCTTCTCGAGTCCTTTCTCATTGTTCTGTTTGATTGTATCAAACTGTTTACATTTGAAAGGTGATGACTAGAGGTTAAAGGTTAGAGGTTAAAGTACTCAAGACTCAATCCCTATCCATTCTTTCACTGCATACTAAAACTAGGAGAAATAGACAGTGTATGAACATTGTGAGCCTTTCCGCTGATACAATACAATGGTTGTAAAGAATGATATATTATATTATTTATGAGCTGTGCAATATTTTGTAGTATTGCACGGTCTAATGTTAGTACTGCTTCCCACAGCTTATGCCTTCTGAATAAGGATCATAGATAATGATAATCATATTTGATGGCTTTACTTTATGGGATACCAGAACATTCCACTCGTTAGGCCCAATATTGCACTAATATTCGATTTTTGCAATATTGGCCCGAATTCGTGGCATATTTCTGGTATCCGATTTTTAGCCGTCCAATATGATATAAATATCTCACAATACAAAATAGATTAAACTCCTTGACAGAATGCATCTACAAGACTATTGATGTCACAGAGGCTGCCCCTGTGAAGAGTGTAATAGGGAAAGCCTTCAAGAAGGAGGCTAAGATCATCATGGAACATCTTAATAACATGGAGGCTGATCAACTGGCTGGCTTAGAGAAGGCTCTTAGTGAAAACAGGTAAACAATAGGGAAATGCATACAGTCCCTCACATTAAAATGAGGGTTGATACTACAAGATTTTGTTCCTGCATGAGCCAATATTTTCATGTACAGATATTTTCGCGAGTTTGGAAGAGGTGGGGAAATTTGTGAGAGGTTATTTTCACGATTTTTTTCATTACTATAAATGGCCATAGATTGAAGTTGAAATTTTTGTGAGGAATGACACAATTTGTTCCAAAAATTAGAACAAATTCATGTTTGGGTCCTGCTGTAAACGTTATGCTGTCATAACCTTTTGTTGGTTTGCTCAAGCAATTAGTAGCAGTCGCTCAGTTGTCAGCCATGACTCTTGTTTGTGGAATGTTGAGCTTATGGATCGCTTCAGAATTAAAGACTTATGTAATCTCTTTCCAATTCTATTTTTTTTCAGTGAAGCAGCTGTGGAGGTGAATGGGAAGAGCTTCAAGCTTACACCAGATATGGTCAAGGTCAATAGATACCAGAAGACTGTTCATGGTGAGAAAACAAATTAATTGACTACTCTTTACAACATCATGATATTGATATCAATAATAACATTTACATGTTTACATATTTATCTTATTTTCTTTACAATTTTCAAAGTACATGTACCTGTGCATGTAATAGAGTGAAATCAATTCTGATTATAAATATATTTTTTGATGATTTCTGACATGATTTTATTTATTTCAGTGGAGGAGTTTACCCCGAGTGTCATTGAACCTTCCTTTGGGGTGGGGCGCATTCTCTACTCAATTCTTGAACACAATTTCAAAGTGAGAGAGAATGATGAACAGAGAACTGTGAGTAGAACATAATTTTTTTTTAAATTATGTATTTGTTATGTTTTTTGCTTCAAAGTTATATTATTCCATTATATCTGCCCTTTTCATATGTCAATTTAATTATTCAGATTCCTTCTATAAAAAGCACAAAAGGAAAAAATGCAATTACAGTCAATGTCTACAGTTCTTAAAATGGTAAATGAAAAATGCATCTAAATGGTATGCACATCAAGTTAAGAATTGAAATTCAAGTATTTTTAGTTAAGCTATTTCTTATTCCTGGCACTTTTTCATCAAAGAAAGTTTTGTCAAAGTTAGTTATTGGATTGTAAGTACATGTAGTTGACAGGTTATGTTTTGGGGGTTTCAGGTCAAATGTAAGTTTAGCTTTTTCCCATGGTGTAATTTAAAAATTGGCTACTGTTAAATACTCACTGGATTTTTTTTTTTATTAGAAGTTGATATTTGTAGGTCCAGTATTGAAATGAGTAGTGAATTCCTTATAGAATATGGGATTGGAAGAAAGCAGTCAACATAAAAGACTCCTATTAATAACAGTTCCATCAAAATCTGACAATACATTCATTCATTTAATTGTATCTTCCAAAAATTATACCCCATCTAAAATATACTAGTACATGTAGCTAATTCATATTTTTTAAATTTTTGTCCACAGTACTTCAGCCTTCCTCCTATCATTGCTCCATACAAGTGCTGTGTCCTTCCACTCAGTACCAACAAAGAGTTTGACCCTCTCGTCCAAACACTGGGTAAGTGCTATGATGATTAGTTTTAATTAACCAATGTATTTGTTGATTTTTTATGAAAGTGGAAGATGTAAAATTTTATTTTGATTTTCATTTTCAATCTAATTCACATTACTGCCACCCAACATACCCAAATCAGCAATTGTGTTCATTATTCTAGAAGCACATCTACAATTTGTCCCAATCCTGAAAGTGGTTAATATTTAATTATACTGTGCCAGGGATTCCTTGACTTTCGCTCTAATAACAATTGCTCTGTGGTCAATCTTCAATGCTAATCGATAACTTCAGCCCTGAAAAAAATGCTACATGACTTCAAACCTACATGTATCTAAGCCTAAATGAAACCTTATCGCAACCCTACCTCTAACCTTCCCAAATAAATCCTTAGCAATTTTTGCTGGAGCAAAATGTTGGTACAATATCCCTGAGGTACAAATAGTAAAATGTATATCATTGGACTTAAATTTGTATTCCATGCTAAGAACAGTTAAAAAAGAAATGCATTGTATTTTGAATGACCACTGTCTTGAATTTTGTTAACTCTAAAGTTATACATTAAAAAAAATGTTCAAGATTTGATGATGATGATGATCTGTTCTTTCTTTTTCAATAATCTGTTGTCTCTCTATCATTGGATTATATTTTTGTTTCATCATAGGAACAGTTCAGAAAGAAATACTTGAATTCCTTTACTACAGTCATACATAAAAAAGTTCAAGTTTTAATGATCATCATCATCTTATCTCTCCTTATCCAGCCCAAGATCTCTCAAGTCACAGTATATCTCACAAGGTTGATAGTAGCTCTGGGTCGATAGGTCGACGTTACGCCAGGACGGATGAGATCTCTGTACCATTCTGCATTACAGTGGACTTTGATTCGTTGAAAGAACCCAATACCGTCACATTGAGGGATAGAGACACGTTAGAACAAGTCAGAACTCCGGTATGTAATCAATTTTTCTTGCAGTGTTACTGCGCCATATATTTCACGTCCATATATTTTTTTTTGTGATTTGCTTGAAGACGGGGAATTTGTGAGAGTATATTTTCGCGAATTTACTGTATTTGCATTCACTTAGAATAGAAATTACAGGAAGTGAAAATTTTCATAGAAATTTGAGATACGAGCCCAGCGGTGATATGTACTTAAATACATTACATGCTTTTGATAAGGGGCAAATTCAACCTTTGGCCTTTGAAAATAACCTTTGACCTTCTAATCCATTAATCTCTCACAGGTATCCGACGTAGCTGACATCATCCGTGACCTCTCAAGCGATAAGATCCGATGGGCCGATGTGCTTGCCAAGTATCCAAAGTTTGAAGGTCAACAGGACAAGGAACAATGATTGTTCCCGCCCATAGAGATATATGGTTTATATCCACTTGGTGTAACAACAGTTGGTCCATTGCTCTGATTGTCTAATACCACATGGTCTAAACCCATACGGTCTATTAACAGTTTGGTCTAACTTCCCCTTGGTTTAATACATACTTAGTCTAGCTGTCACTTGTTCTAAAGACCACTTGGTCTAATTGCGGATTCCTCTAATATTCAAACGGTCTAATTGCATTTCGTCTAATTCCGAAATGAATATTTGGCATATTTCCAGTCTGTCACACAAATTGACCAAGTGGTGTTAGACCAATTGGATATTAGACGAAATGGACATAAGACCAAATGGGAATTAGACGAAATGGTACAATGTAAATAGGTGAAGTGAAAATTAGACTAAAGGAAATTAGATAAACTGGTTATAAATGAAATGGAATTAGACCATGTAGGACGAGACCAAACAGGCAATAGTCAAAGTGGGTTTAGACCAAGTGGCAATCTACCAGATATATTATAACCTGTTGGAGACAAGCTGAATTTGAATTATAACACATTTCCCATAGACCTCATCTAGAGTATACTCGTGCTCAGTCCGCAAAGGGTTAAAAAAAAAATAGAGTGCGCCCTTGCAATTGCCGAGCATGCAAAGGATTTGTGATTGCATGGAGCGTAGTCTGCCATTATCATTTCGGGAAACAATTGCGTTGCAATGCTTGTACATGTTTTATGCAGAATTTACATTATGAGAAAGGGAGAGCATCTTGCAAGTGATGTCACTATTAAAATCAAGTCATAATTTTGCTATTCTTTGGTGAATATTTGACGGCCCCCGTGCAATCACAATGGTTTGGGCACTTGTGCCCTCTAAGCTTTTAATACAGTGAAAACTTGTTATAACGATGTCCTTGGGAACATAAAGTTTACCATGTTATATCAGGAATCTCGATATAAAGATACAAATGTTGAACAAAGAGGTGAAATTAAGGCCTTATTAACATCTTCAGTACAAAAAGCATCATTGACCAAAAATCTGTAATGACTAGTGGTTCTTGTCATTTGTCACTTACTTTTGGATTTTTGAATTTTTTTGAATAATAAATTTTACAGAACTTTAATTATAGTTGACAAAAGCATCATTGACCAAAAAACTTGAATGACAGTTAGCTTTTCATTTGTCCCTTGTTTTTGTAATTATGATTTTTTTTTCTGGATTTGCTGGCAATTTTAGAGAATTATTATTATGATATAATTTGTTTTAAATAATACTTTTTTTTCTTCTGAGAACATTTACAACTTAATGAGACATCACTATGTACATGTTCATGTATGTGAAAAATCTCTGAAATCTCATAATGTAGACATACATGTACATGTTGAAATAAATCATATTACATGGTTGATTATTTTATGTAGAAAAACATCCAACTTTGATCATGAAATCGGGTAAATACTTTATCTATTCAGATTGGTCTCAGACCTACAATGCTAATGTCTTAAAATATATGCATGTTACAGATATTATTACATTTATTATCTGAATAATCTTTATTCCCCCAAATAGGCACATTTATAAAATGTAGTTGCATACTGTATGTACATAAACCTTATCCTATTCTCTGGTGAGTTATTGGGCCATATGCATAAAAAAAACTAATTTCTTTTACTAGGATTTTACTTTAATATACATTAACCTTTCAATTTGATTCAATATTCATTGTTTCCAAAACATGAAATAAGCAATACCCATCGTATAACAACTAAAACTATCGCAAAATCATAAATATAAGACATGACCAAAATTATAGTAAAAGCAATTCCTTGCAATTATGCACATGGCCTATTGTCTTATTGGAGACATTTCTCTTTTTGATCATGAATGAAATAAATGTACAAATATTACAGAAAGAACATGTACAGTTTGTTGTGATTTATTTGAGTTCTGTTTTGATAAGTATGGGTGAATGTTAACATTACCCTATGGCCAAAAAACACCAATTACATTGTAGGTGCAAAAATAACAACTGAGCAATTGGCAGGACAAGCTGGTTTTTCGGGATGGGATTTCACAGTAGCTTTTACCCTTCCACATGTACTCCAGTCATAACCACAAGACTTGTATTTTTAATAACTTTTCAGAATGAAAACCCAGTCCAAGTTTAATCAGGCGATAGCCTCACCAAATTGAAGTTGAGCAATCCCGTCGTCCAATAATGAAGCCTGGATTTGGGTTTAAAGAATGAAACCCTAGGATTCAGTTGAATTGTACGAAACAAAAAAATCAAAGAAACAGATTAAAGAAAGTTTGAGAACAATTGAATAAATAATAAGAAAGTTATGTGCATTTGAATGTTGGATCCCCATAGCAGTAGTGATCACAACATTCAAGTGCTCATAATTTTCTTATTCATTCATTTTTTCTCAAATTTTCATTGATCAGTTTCTTTGATTTTCCTGTTTTTTGTACAATTTAATGAATTCCAAGGGTTTCCTTCCCCTTTAATTTGATAATGTACAAGGCCATGTGTCACAAGTTGGGGTATTGTAAAAGGGTGGAGGCGTTACATTTTAGAGGGAAAATTATCACATTTTTTCACATAGCATGAAAATGATGTACAGTCAAAAGCTGTGCAATAATTTATATTGTAGGTAATATATCAGACTACATGTCTGTAAAGTTTCAGCTTCGTTATGCTCATAGTTAATACAAAGATACTTTTAGTGGAGTAGGGTAAAGGGTGGAGGATCCTACGGTGGAGGCACGTGTTAAAGCATAGGGAATTCCCATTTTTGTTACTTTCTTATTGTTTGCTGCGCTATATCTTTACAGCCAATTGGTCTTATGGGTTGAGTGATATATCATTCTCTTGGGAATTTATGTGGTTCTAGATAAATGTGAAGAAGATTTTTCAAAAGTAATTTAATCAATAAAATCAATTAAAACAAACTTAATGCACACATCCTCATAGACAATGCATTGTAGGCATCAAAAATTGTCACATGCAATTTATAACAATAATTGTCATTTTTTCGCCATTTTCTTTGCATGCGTGTAAAAACACAATTAAGAGGAAACATATTACTTGCAATAAACTTTGAGTTGTAATCCAAGTGTAAAAGACAGGATTTCTACCCTTTTTGCACTATATTTTCTTCTTTTTTGACACCCTGTAGCGTGGTTAGAAAAAATGATTTTGTATTACAAGATTATATTTTTTAGAAGCATAGCGTCTTATTTACTCAATCCACGATGATTCATTTCATTTGGTGAAAAGATTAAGACATTATTCGCCGGTAAAATTGTGAAGTTTTTCAAACCATTTTTTCCTGTAACACTCTGTATAGCTTTTATGACACACCTTATACAGGCACAAAAATATGTTAATCATCCTCCTCTCAATCTCTGCTTTCAATATATATATATACTTTTATACATGTCTGACTTACTACTAAGAAACTAGAGATGTTTGATTGTGACAATGTACATTTCTGCAATTTTTGGGACATGTAACGCATTTTCCACCCAACTCATGACATGTGGCCACAAATAAAATTTTGAGCCATCTTCCACATTATTTTTATCTTCTCGACTTTCAACCAGATCCCTGTCCTCGTTTTTAATCTCTGTCTCTCTCTCTCTCCTTCTTTTCCATATCCATTTCTCTCTAGCTCCATCTTGTTCGCTTTGCGTCCCTTCTCTCTTTACCTCTCACCTCTCTGATTCCTCTTCTCTCTCTTCTCCCTCTGTCTTTCCCTCCCTCTACATAGGGGCCATGGTCGCCTGGCGAGGTGCAAGTAGGTGCCAAAAACGGGAGAAAAGAGAAGGGAAATAAAAAGGGGGGGGGGGGAGGAAAGAAGAAAGAAAAAAAAACAAAAAACAGAGAAAATAAGAGAAGGGGAAGAGATAGAGAAAGAGACAGAGAAAAAGGGAGTGAAGGAGAGGAATTGATCCCTTCTACTTTAAATCCCTAAATGAGTGCAAACACAATGCACATGAAAGAAGATATTTTCATCACAATAAACTTAATTTTAATAATGATCTCTGTGTGTGTACCACAAGTACAAAATACTCTTCTCTGGACATATTTACATTGTACAGGTTTCAAAGCTTATGTACAAATATACACTACAATATTCAAACATAGTATTTTCCTCTAACTTATTTTGCTTCAATATTTGCATGTACATTCATGTACATTGTATATATGCCACTGAGTTTCTAAAATGGTCGAGTAGAAAATGCTCACATAATTTGTGATGTAATCCAAAAGAAAATATCAAACATGTAGAAGTGAACATATTTTCTTTGTGCATGATACGAAGTCATATGTCAATTTTAATGGCCTAATGAAAATGGCCACTGGGAAATTGTGCTGCAATGAATGTGCAGTAAAAAAGACATTTTATATTATTTACATTTTCTAGCTACAATTTCAGATGAGATATGTATACCATGTTCATGTCATAAAAACAATGTAGAGATATGTTTCCTGAATTTGAAAGAACAGATTATGAGCATTTTGTCACAAAAGTGGAAGAGATGAAAAATATATCAATACCTGTATGCCTTTTCATATACATGTATGAGCCCTGTAACATCTGGAGTTACAATAAAATGCAAAGTGATCGTAGCCAATCAGGATTCTTGTTAAATGCACTTTTCCCATAAAAGTCACAATCTGAATTAATTGGAATGGTTGTTTCACACTTGCAATTAGTGGTAACTATTTATGCTAAAGAGGGCACTAGTGTACTCACATACAGTTATAATAAAAATTTAATGATTTAGACATTGATCAAGTCTTCAAATCATTGAGAATCTACATGTAGGTGGTGTTTCATCAAGTCGATCGTAAAGTTATGAACGACTTTATCAACGACTGCAACAAGTTCTTGTGTGGTGTATACTAATTACATTCTCAATCATTTAGCACAAGAACTGATCACCAGTTGTTCGTAAAGTTGTTCATAACTACTTACAAACGACTTGGCGAAACACCACCCTAGTATAAAAGTACAATGCATATAAATGAATGAGAACACCTGGGCCCGTATTCCATAAATGTTGGACTTAAGCATGAAACTTAAGAATTTTTTTGCTAAAATAAATTTTTGTTTTAATTAAAAGTATTTTTTCTTAGCGTATTTTTGACAGTTGAGCATAAATTCTTTGATTTGGGCTAAGTAGAACGTCTTAAATTGAGTTGCGCCTACAAATATGCACATTAGAAAAGCAAATTTTATCCTAACTTTAAGCCTACCACCTAGTGGCTTAACTTGGATGTTGATTATATGGCAAGCTCATTTGAGGCCACAAATTAAACATGACAATATTAACAGAATTAAGACTTTTGCTTAATGCTTTCTGAGCTCAGACTAAGTGCTTTACGTGTTTGGAACAAAAGCTAAGAATTTTTTTTTCCTGGACAAAATCTTAGAAAAAATATTTAGACTTAAGCAAAATTGCTTAAGTATAGTTTATGGAATACGGGCCCAGAACTTCAAAATATACATGTACCGTAATATTATTATGTAATATGAAGAAAAGAAAATAATCCACTACAGATTCACCTCAGTGTGCAAGCAGCAAAATAATGAAATCTTTATGATTTCCATTTCCGCTTTTTTACTTTTTTGCCAAATAAATATTCTGATGAACATGTCAAATGAAAAAACTTTGAACTTTCAACAGTTCAAGAAATATATATTTTTTTAACGTAACTCCAAAAAGCAATGATCTTAGAAACGGTGAATTACAGTGAAAATCATTTCTACAGAAAATCTCCTCCCATGAGGCTAATTAACATTCAAAATCACAAGTCTGTTACAACATATCTGCACAAGGATTACATAATATACAAATGTAAGCGGCTTGGGGAAGACAGAAGTGTTGCATTCCAGTTACGTAAAGTTACACCATTATTGTAATAACAAATAGGAAAAAAAAGAAAAGAAAAACCCTACATGTACATGTAAGTAACATAATAAGACGTGTATGGTTCTACTACACAATACCATATTCACGTACATGGTATGCTCTGCATGGTAGCTGAGCTGTCTATGTGTACACGTATACCGCTGGCATGACCTAAAAAGGCAATTCCATGATTACTTTCGTTACACTTCATGGTACATCTTACTTTTTCAGTGAGTGATAACAGGAACTTTAATTTCAGTTAGTTACGTTACCAAAAAGCGGACATGTTATTTTTTTTAGAGGAAACAGACTTCCGGAAGTCCTTTCACTCCGTTGTTACCGATTAAACATCTCGTGGCCTCTGAAACATGGAAATGTGTATGCCCCAAGCACTATTTATCCATGTTTCAGTACAAATCTATATCAATGTAACATTTCTGAATAAAAAAGGAGGTAGGAAAACATAGAAAAGTACTGAGCTGAATTACACACAATGAAAACATTCCAGGGGGGCATTTCATGAAAGGACTTGTCGGACAATTTATCCGACAAACTGATATCAGCTACTGAAATGCTTGCATCTAGGACAGCCAGTTTGCGAATGCGGAGAGGAGGAGACCATGAGTCACCTCCTGCAATGCCCTCTCCTGCCTTCCCCCTGTTCCCCAGCTGATCTTACTATACCCTTTCACCTAATGGGATCGCCTGCGTTCAGTATCTAATGGGTAGAGTTTGAATCAAATTCTAATTCACAAATAAACAAATTGAGAGAAAGGACTCAAGAAGAAGATTGGCTGAGAGCAAATATGTCTGATAAAATGTCTGACAAGTCCTTTGATGAAATGCCCCCCCCCCCCAGAAATGAATAAATGTATAGACATACTGTACAATGTACATACATGTAGAATAGCATGCTTGTGTCCAGTTTAACCTCCAGTGAAAACTTTCTCTGAACCCCCCCCCCCCTAAAACTAGAGTCAGATAAATCTACAGATCAGGAAACCTACTTGGTGAATCATCAATTACATGTAATCTGTTTGTCTAATACCAACATGTCTTTCTGCTTGTTCAAGTAATATTTCCCCTAACTGTACATGTTATTATTTTCACATGATTAATTGTAATAATTCCTGTTGGTTTCAATTAGCAGATAGCCTTTTTGTCAATTTCAATGATTTTTTTTTTTTTTAAATTACATATCAATATAATGTAGGAATGTTAATAA
The DNA here is from genome assembly GCA_940671915.1 of Paracentrotus lividus. Taxonomy (NCBI): domain Eukaryota; kingdom Metazoa; phylum Echinodermata; class Echinoidea; order Camarodonta; family Echinidae; genus Paracentrotus; species Paracentrotus lividus. The sequence goes on along the minus strand of CALNVZ010000641.1, from coordinate 10,609,947 downwards.
GCTTCATTGGAGGATTTCTTAAGAAATAATTTATACTGAACTCCCATTGTGTTACACAGGACGCTCGATCTGAAAATAAAGTCAGCAAATTATCGATATACCAAGGTATAAGCCAATATTTTCGCGATTTTGGACTAGTTGAAAAAATTCCTGAGAGCAAAATTTCTTGATTTTGGTGATGACTTAATTACTATAAACGGCCTTGTTCTGAAGAGGAAATTTTCGCGATGACCGATAAATAAAGTCACTGCAAAAATAACCACTTATACAGTATATCATTACATGTTACTTTATGAAAGATTTACTACAGATGAATTTGTTTCTACAGTACAAAAAAAACACAAAAACCCCAAAATACTCCTCACAATGATGACATTAGAATCATAGAGTACTTCATGTATCCACATGATAGCAAAATAGTACTACAAAACAATTTTTTTTTTAATGTGAGATCCCATTTCTATGGAAAATTTGAAATCTTTAAATTTAGATTTGAAGACCTCTATAACCAACTAATACATGTAGATGTAGCAGGTCTACCAATAAAAAAAAAGAAAGTTCTTTAGAAGTGAATTCCAATTGTTTTTGTTTTCCAAAAAGGAGATCTGTGTTACCATTTCCAATTAAATAAGATTCAAACCAGTAGAACTTTTAATGGTTAAACCTTTTTAAAAAAAAATCATGTTTCCAGAGAAATTTATAATCGATATGAACAGCATGGAAATAATCAGAGTTTTAAGAAAATCATTGTTCATACATATGTACAAACACCAATGAAATTTTTTTGTCTAAGCAGCTTTTTGAGTTGAAATTCTGATGTTATTTTTTTTTTTTTTTTTTTT